>APFE031458733.1:18679-64613 GCA_000404065.3 Pinus taeda | reverse complement strand
ATTTGAAGACTTTTGGTGTATGTTTGTGGACGAATGGATAGATAGGTCAGAAGTGTTGGCAAGTTCTCTTTCAGTTCAAGGTTTCAAACAATGGAATAATGATCATAGTAATGGAGATACAAATGAAAATTTTTCTTTGTCCTTGTCTTCGTATCTAAAATCATTTGAATGCAAGTCAGAAGATAAGATGAAATTTTTGGATGAAATTGCTAAGGACATTGAGAAAGACATTGAAGATTTAGAAGGTCAAATTCAATCATATAGTCTTCATGGTCATGATCATTCTTTTCAAAAGATTTCTATAGCAGCACATAAGGAGAGGGTGTTGCTTCCTTTCTCTTTTAAAATTGAAGAAGAGTTCACTGATGTTGAAGATCAGTTTGTACAGCCAAAAAGTTACAAGAAAAATCAAGCTGATCATGTATTCTGGGATCCTATAGCTGATTACATGGAAGAGTTTTACTCTCCAGTGCTTCAGTTTACTTATACAGATCAGAGACAATTTCAGTGGCATCGGTCATCATACCATCATATTAGCTCTGAATTCCAGAGACAATTTCAGTGGCAGCGGTCATCATACCATCATATTAGCTCTGAATTCCGATGCAGTCAAAGAAATCAGATATCAGATTAAACAGAGATTGGCTACATTGGAAATTTCTAACTTGATTACAGCAGAAAGAAGTTGAAATTGTTAGGGTAGGTAGGTAAGGAAAATGCAAAAAGCTCAAGGTGACTGAGCATTTTTGTTTTTAGTAGAATATAGACTTCTTCCTCTCCTACAATGATCATCAAGTTCAAGCCAAGGCGAAGCCCAAGAAACTTGAAGGGATGCTTGTCAAGCAGATTTCTTATCATAAGAAGGATAAGGTCACTGGACCGCTGTGAGTTCTTAGTGTACCACAAGGCACACTATCCAAGTGGAGCCACTGTTTATCACCAAAAGATTTCAAAGGAAAAGGCTAAGGTAAGGGAGAATTGGCATTAAAACTGTGTTTTGGTGATTACACAGCAGTTTCGTAGCACGCGCTGCGAAACTGCTGAAGATAATGCCTAATGTGCAGCATTTTCGTAGCGCGCTACGAAACTGCTGTAGCTGCATATTTTGATATAGTTGACCAATTTTGAGGAACAAAATGGAAACCTTTTTGAAAGGGAGTTTATGAGTAAGGATCATCTACACAACACAAACATCTAGCAAGGGCTTATATCTCATGTCATCCTCACATTGCTGAGACAGCTAAAAGGTAAGGTTTGTTAATAGTCTTAGATGGAGTATATGCTCATATCGTCTTTGGTGAGAAGCAATTCATTCCAATGGGATTCTTTGCATCAACTATACCAGTAATTACTCTTGGGAACACTGTGGAAGCAACCAATATGAAGGAGAAGTTAACAAGGCTCGCTACATGCCACATAATTCATTTTGTCATTGCAACGAAGACAGTGAGCTCAAATGTTTATGTGTTTGATTACAGTAAGCATCCATCAAAGGCTCCTCAAGAAAGGGTTTGTAATCGCAGATTGATATTGAAAGGTCATTCTGATGAAGGATATGGTTTGACATGAATTCCTCTAAAAGAAGGTCACACACTAAGTAGTTCAAATGATGCACAATATGCTTGTGGGATATGAACGCTGCATTTGGAAAGAATTTCCTTAAGACAGTCACACATCAAGTAAGGTTTTGTTTCAGATTTTGATGGGCTTCCTTGGTATAATCTTTCTTGAAGAATTATACATTTCCATTCAAATTTTAGAGGCCTGGGAGCAGTTGAAGATGTTTCATGGCATTTCAAGGATGAATACCTTTTTGGCTCTGTTGGAAATGATTGTCATTTTCTCATATGGAACATGCGTACACCTGCACCTAACAAGCATCAACAATCAGTTGTAATTCATCAAAGTGAGGTTAACTCTTTGGCCTTTAATCCATTCAATGAGTGGCTGTTGAGAAAGGAAATCCCATAGCAAGTAAGGCTAAATAATAATTTTGATAGATTGCCTTTTGAAGTTTACTTTAAAAGGATGGTGTCTATGTTTTCAGTTTGAACAACCTCATGGTATATGGGAAATTCATTTCAAAACAAAGGAAAAATCAAGGAAGTCAAATTCTTGGCCTTAAACTTTGGTTTTTGTAATTATACAGTGTTTTTGCAGCGCGCTACGAAACCCCTGTAGCAGACTGTTTTAGCAGAAAAAACTCTGTTTTCTACGTTTACTAGTAAATTTCCAGAAGGGTTTCTGAGAAGATGAAAACTTAATTTTGAAAACTGAAAGAGGCTTTTATTCCTAACATAACAAGATACCAAAACCTCTTTCAGTTTCCTCAAATTCATTCTGATCTGGGAGCAATGGGTGACCAAAGTTGCGCTATGAAACTGTTGTAGGTGCAGTTTTTCATCTCCTGTTTGCCACGTGTTTTTCAAGGACCGTTTCCGGACAGCTGGAGAAATGTTTTAAAAAACCAGGAGAGGTTTGTGTTCTGGACAACATGGGCTAAAAAAACCTCCTTCAGTTTCATAAAATATGTCATGGATGAAGAAATAAAGGCTCTGCAATTTTCAAGGATATAAACCTAAAAAACAGGGAAACATGTTCCCTAATTTCTAGGGTTTGTCATCAGCAGTTGGGTGACCACGTGGGAGGCATCATCAAGTTCGACATCATGGAGTTTTAGGTGTCAAATAATGTCTTAAATGTTTAGATAAGGTTGTTTTGATCATAATGAGGAGTTACACTCCTAATTGGTTTAGGTCTCTAGGACTCCTAGCTAGCTGTCTTTTGTATTAAATAGTTAGTTTAAGTGTCAATAGGTGTCAAATAAGGAGGAATTCGACTTCCCCTCATGCTGGAGGAGGAAGCTCCAAGTAGTTAGAGTTATGTTGCTATATATAGCTGAATTATCTATGTAACAAGGGTTGGAGATTTTTATGAAAAAGACAGAGTTTTCATATTGGTGTATGTAAAGTTTCTTTTCACAGTAATAGAAAGTATATTGTTGTTTCTTCCCAAGATTCATAGTGTGTCCCAAGTGTTCAAAATGTGTGTGGTTTTGGTTCTATGTATCTTATTTTACAGTTCACTAGACATGCAATCACTCTGAATTCATCATTGATGCTCAGACTTCCTGTGTATGTCTTGTTGAGTTGCAGTCCTTCTTGGTTGATGTTTTGAACAGTGAGACATTATATGCCTTGGTTTCTATGATTCAGTAGTTGCTTGTTTACTGTAGAAATGTACAACTCCATGAGCCCAATGGAAGAAGCCTTGATTTTGTTGTTCCAACCAGTTTAAAATTCATTCACTGTTATAAAGAGTTAGCCATCTTTTTCCCTTAATTACATATCAAAATCTGTGAGAGAGCCCTCTTTGACTAAGGAGGCTAAACCTTAGTCTAAAGCCTAGTTTGAAACAGTTGCATGAGATCTCACTAAGTAGCAGCCCTTAGTACATGGTTTTGTGATAACAGAAACATCAATGAATTCTACCTTTTATACTTGAGTCATTTAGCTATGAAGAATACAAGAGATGATGGCACACATAAACATAAGGTCACTGAATAATTGAGAAGGAAACTATGCTAATTCACATTACCACAAGAATCCCACAAATTGCTGCAAAACCCTGGTTTATTTCCTTGCCAAATTGCAGAAGTGATGTACAATAATGCTCAATGCATCCACAAGAGTCCAACCTTTACAAATGACTGAAAAAACACATGATATAGACCTCCAAACCACCTGAGCTATCCATCAGGGTTCAAATCCATGAGAAGAGGGGTGGTTTCAACCATATCTAAACTAGGAACACAAAAATAGGCAGTGGAACAACTTGCCTCTAAAACCTAGGAAACTGATTCATTCAACTCTAAACCACCTACAACTGATGTATCTAATTTATTAAGTCATTTTTTATCATTTTTAAATCATAGTGCATCAATTTACATCTTGTCACATCATGAATTTTACCATAAGAGAGAAAAAGTCAAACTAGAAGAAAACTAGGTGAAAAACAGAGTTTTTGAGCAAAATTAGTACTTTTTCATCCTGTGTGTAGCGCGTTTTCCAAACTACTTTTGGAGGACTTCCCCTTCAGTAAATTTTCTCCAATATGGTTTGTTGGAAAGGTCTGTCTGTCTACTTTCTAGGAAAAGCGACATTTTTTAATTTGGTGTCCATTTGTCCCTCCAAAATTGCAATATCCCAAGATTGCTTCCCGTGTGGCCAAAAACTTGTCAAAATTTCCTAGTAATTTATAAACATGCATAAATTTTCATAAGGAATCCAAAAATTCCAAGTTTCTTCAAATGGAGGTCATTATCAAAAGCGAGCACTGGTGGCACTATGTGCCTACCGGAAAAACTTGCTTTTTCCTTGAAAAATTCAAAAATGTCAAAAAGTCCACCAAATTTCTTGAAATTTGACATGAGTGATCTATGTAAGGTGCTATGCTGGGCCAATGAAGTTTCCGCCAAGATTTTGAGCTTATCTTCCTCTTTCTTGCTCCTCAAAGTCTTTCTTAACTTGGCTTTTACGCTTCTTATCCTTGTTTACAAATTTTGTTCTGGGCCAAATAGTGATAAGCCATGTGGCGCAACATCTTTTTCTCCTTGTTGGCCTTGTCCAGCAACTTCTCAAGGTGGATATTGACTCTTTCCAACCATGATTCTCAGTCGGCCTCTATTTCTTGCTCTAGTGAAGTTAGCTTGATTTTCCTCTTCTTTGCCAATTTTCGGTTTTCCCTTATGTTTTGCAGCTCCATGATTATTTGCTTGTCCTCTAGCTGCCCGTTCTGTTGCTCAAGCTAATTAATAATCCATTTAGCCCTCTCAATTTTAAATGATTGGCCTTTGATCTTAGCTTCCTTCTCCTTGATGATCTCATCCTTGAGTGAGCCCAATTCAGTGTTCTCTTCCTTAATCAAAATGAAATCCCTGTCTTGGCCTTCAGAAGGCCCTTCATCATGCAATGGTTTCTTTCCTCTGTCTTATACCTACTCTACTAAAGAAGAAGGAAAAGCCCCTTCCACCCTAGGTGAAGATAGCATTTTCCTGTTGTCTGGTGAAGGAAATGAGACCCCTTCCATACCAGGTGGAGATAATACTCGTTTGGTAGCTGCAAATAATATCCTTGTGCCTTTTTCATAAGTAACAAATACTAGCACTCTTGTATCTTGAGTCTCATGAACCTTTGGCTGATTTGAAGGCCCTCCTTCCTCTTGAAACACTGATGGGGTCACCTGAGGGCCTTTGAAAACCTCAAGTGAAACGAAGGTATCCCAAGAAATATTTAGCAAGCTTAGCTGATGCAAAACAACAATTTTGATCAATGAAAAATGATAAATGCTATTAAACTATTGAGGATGAGGTTTCCTTTGCACCAATGTAGCCATCTTCTCAATATTTCTGCATATGAAATAGGGGAGGTTCATCATCCTCACTCTAGTGAAATGCATCAATAATCTAACATGGTAAGTGTACAAGCGAGAAAACCTCCCTTCACAGGTGAAATATTTGATAATGAGCTTCATGAGTGGAGCATAAGTGTCTTGTATGTATTTGAAAGGAAAGACCCTACTGATTTTCTTTTGATAACTAGCCTTGACCTAAGGCTCATAATGCTCTTTGCCCACAAGCTATCCTTTGTTCCACTATTCACCCACATTTAGAATACCTGTTGCTGCAGCTATAGTTTCAGGTTTCGAAGTGAAGGAAACACCTGCTAAGTTCACTTGGCCATTGTGAAGATGAAGGACAAATATCCTAACAAGTTCATGGTGGTATTTCACCCTCTCCACCATCTCACAAAACTGGTAGCAATACTGATGTTTAAAACATGTTACTGCAAGAGGGAAATATAGTAACTCTGTGAGTGTGGTGGGCTCCTCCCGGATGTGTTTTCCTCCCTTATGTGGTTTTCTTGGTGCATGAATCTCTTGGGAGGAATCACTCACAGTTTCCTCATCCATTTCATAAGCTGAATCTGTTTCCATATTTGCAAATGTAGAATGTAGAAAGATGAGTATGAAGAGATTTTCTTAAGTATAGGCAACTGTTGTTTTCATTTTTGGATTTGATGGGTTGACTGATAATATAAGTGCAAAGGAGGGTTTGATGATATCAATAGGGTTTTTAGGGAATGATAGGGTTTAGGAAAAGGAATTATGGTTTGGAGAATAATGGGAATTATGTATAGGGCTTAGGGTTTGGTGATAGGGGGTAAGGTGAGTGTAAATGGGAGAGGGAAAGGGAAGGGAATTAGGGAAATTTAGTGCAGGGGGATGGGATGTGGGAAAATTATACAAGGGGGTGAAAAACAACAAGAATAATCAAAACCCTAGGCAGATTTGACATCACAACTTTGAGGCAATTAGGGTTTCATTTTTAAAGCACTCACATCACCATCATGGATGACAAAATCTCTTGCTATGGAAAATGGGATGATGTACTTACTTGTAGAGAGGTTGTTAGCAAATTTGGAGGCATGGAAAATCGATGGACTGAGTTTTTGAGCTTGATAGGTGCGTCACACATGTTAAAATTCCTTTGCAAATCCTGCGCACAGTGCATAGCGCCTAACAGGTGTGCCGCACCAACACCCAGGTGCATCACGCCACTAAAGACTGGAGTTTTTTGCCGCAAATTTTCACTTCTTTCTCCCTAAATGTGATTTTTTCTCTTTCTCTCTCTCTTTAGCACAAATGAGGTCTTCTAACACCAAGGATCACTTTACATACATTTTGACTTTAATTTTTCATTTAGAGAAACCCATTTTCTAAAGTTCCCTTTCACTTTACTTTTAAAACCCTGTTTTTGCAGTTTGGCTCTTTTCTTTGTCATTTGATGGACTGATGCTTGAATGTTTTTGCTTCTTTTGTAGTATCTAGAGTGCGGGAGTTTGGCAAGGTGACCAAGGGCTGCAGATGATGCTTTATTACATATGAAACATTAAAATTACATAAATTTGTACATGAAAATAAAAAAACTCTATTTTTGCCTAAAAAAAAACCCTTTATGAAGCAAATCATCAGTGAAATTTGTGATTTTATGAACTTATTAAACATCCTCATGTGCCTGTTGACCTCTTATTGAGCTTTTGAAGACCATGGTAGCAAACCCTAGACCTAATGAGACTTAAAACCATAAAAATGGCTTTTTCAAATGTAAATGACAAAAATGACTGTAAATGACCTGAACTTGTGAAAATAGGCTAGCAGGTAAAGACCATGAGGGAAATTTGATAATGAACCACTTCCATCAGTTGATCCATGACCTAATGGATTGCAACTAATCAGATGAGACACCTAAAAATGCATGAAAAAAGAGAATTTGATCACTGATGGAGGGATGAAGATACCGACACTAACAACTGGAACCAAGTTTCTGCACCCTTGAGATGTTTGAGGGGTTGGTTTAGTCCAACTATGACTACCTTCGTGTAGATTACTTTGCTTGCTATCCTGACCTGCGAGACCTTTGCGATCTATTATAATCACCTTCGCACAACCCTAACCAAGGGCTGAGGTGATTTCGTGTTGTCTTAGAAGTGATATGTGCTACTTCCCCTAGTTACACCACATATCTTACTTATCTTCTTATAATAGTTAGTTATCTTTGTGTAAACATATACTTTATCTTATATTCACTTTATGAACACATTCATATAAGTTCGTGCATCATATAAACAATAGAAATTCAATTTATACTCGATACATTCAATGCACCAAATAGGAAAAAGATACACAGAAATGATGTAAAACTTCTCTTTATTACTTCTCCAACAGTTACAGACTCGACTTGCCCTGCACACTCAATTGCAGGGGTCTGTGCACTCAACGACGGACTACTAGGCCTCTGTGCACTTAGCTGCAGAGCCTTCTCCTACTCTATGACCCAAAGACTTGACTCCACACTTAGATAAGACTCAATTCTCCATTATTCATTCATGAATATACTTCCGTCCTTTACAACTTAGAGCCTTGCTCTATTTATACAATCCCATGGTCTGCAGACCATGGGTAGATTTCTAAAGCTGACATTACATTAAAAAAATGAGGGAAGACAACCCTATGACTCATTTACAATATTCGCGCTCCACGCCCACAAAACGTGGAGTCTTTACATCGAATTTGGTTAAAATCTAGGTTTTAAGCCCCAAACATTGGCTTGGGGGATCCCACGCCCAACAGGCCCCCAACACAAACATCATGACTCACCCTTGAGTCACTCTTTCGGTGTGGAGATCTTCGCACGAAGACCTCCCAACTCTGCCCGAACTACTGTAAGATCGACAGCACACTGAGCAGCTGCCTGTTGTACCTCTTGCGTGCGTTGTTAAGAGATTGTTGGATCTAAACTGCTTCCTTGTATATGATCTTGTGTTTCTTGCATCTGTTTATAGTCCCATGCCTCCTTTCAACTATCTGGAGCGCTAAGCCTATGCTTTGGTGGGCTAGTCAGATAGCTGGGCCACCCGTGTATGGCTTCAACCGACTGCCATTCAATCTTCCTGGGAAAGGTTCTCCATTTAACTTTACCAATTGCATTGCGCATATCATGCCACCATCTGCAATCCCCTTAGTAACATACGGTCCAGTCCAAGGCATCAAAATGATCAACTCTTTGCGGTAGTCCCCAAATTTGTCAACATAATCATGTGCATCCTGTTTTATCACCATAGTTTTCTTATCAAGTATGTGCTTCTTTATTCCTTCCTCAAGCTTCTTTACTTCTTCTTCCACCATGGCACTTTTCTCCCTCAATTGAACTCTTTCATTCATGAGTGCTTGGAGCCTAAGATCACCCGGCTGAATCTCTTCATCAAGTCCCAAGTGTTCTTCTTTGAGTTTTTCCAACTGCACGATCCCTTCTTCAAAGGATCCCTGATATGCCATATCAATAGGCACTGCTATGCATGGACTAGGCATGATATACTCCATCGACATTATAGTGTTTTCTCCATATGTCAGCCTAGAAGGTGTCTGTTCCATCAATTTCTTGTACATTGTCCTATAAGCCCATAAGACTGCTGGTACATGTAGGTCCCAATCACTTTGCTATGCATTACATACCATGTTCAGTGCTTCACACACTTTGTTAAATGCTTCTGCGTGGATAACCTTCTGTATGCTCGTTCTCTCCACATAATATCGTTCTGTCTTGAGGAACCATTCACACATTCCCCCCCCCAACATATGCTTATTGATAGTATTTCCCATCGCGCAGTTCATGTGTATCTGCGCAGGTTGTTTACTAAATGCCTATACCCACCTGGAAAGAAGCACACACAGACCATCCCATCGATTGTATTTATCCACCAATCGCACTATAGGTTTCCCAAAACATGAGCGCAACATTTTTCTACATGCACGCTAGTCTTCAAAGCTTCCTCTATGCATACCCTACCACCTTGCGGGCATAGCACCGAGTACCCAATTCAAGGCCTGGAAATGTTGATTTTCTGACACCTCCCTTTCGAATCTATCCAAGAAAGCATATACCTCACCTAATCCATCATAAGTAGGGAGATCTCTCACTTCTATTGATACTCAACGCAGTGACCTTGTCGTCATGTTACAATTAAGCATGGTTGGCTCATGTAACTAGTTCTACCATCGTTCTATCTCCTCATTCGAATCTAAAGTGTAGGAGCTTTCATGCTCCCATGATGTTCGTCCATCTGTGGTGGGATTTACCCAGTCTTGCTCTCATGCGGTTATCTTGTAGATGTAGTTCAAATCATCGTCACTTTCATAGTCACACACTGACTCTGTATAGCACGATCCCTCAATAGGGTCCAAGGGTATAACTACGCACAGAGACATATTCTCAAAAATCATATTGCACTTCTTCATATTAATCACCCCATTCATGTCAATGGCCCAATCAATTCCTACGATCGCGGGCTAGGGATTGATGTCATCAACAATCTTTATCACTTTAAAGTCTACTAGTGTGCTCTCTCCCTCAATATCCACAGTGATTCCCTACAATCACCCCATGGGTAGTATCATTTGCTAGTTTTCCATTCGCAACTGAATAGGAGACCACTATAGTGTAGGCCTCCCCATGCATTCCCATCTCTACTTCGGTAGAACGTTCGTGTCTGATCCTAAGTCCAGAATTACTTGGTCCATCTCATATTCTCCAATCTGCATTGTTAGGCTCATTTCACTCCTCGTCCTTGTATTATTCTTTCCAACCTTTTGGACTACGTGTGGTTCTCCTTGTGTGGTCCCAATGCATCTGTTAATGAGTTCCTGTAGTCCCTTTACAACCTTACTATCACGCAGTAGCTTCATTCATGTTTCAAGGAACATCGTAAGCATAGATGGGTCCACTTCTAGCTTAGGTCTATCTTTGCTTGCTGAAGTGGAGGCATCAATGAAGCTCTTCTTAGCTTCCACGAAGGTTTCCTTAGCATGCTCCAAATCAAACTCCTCTTCCTTCGCTGGAGCTTTGTGAACCCAAGTACTATCTTCATGATGTTTGCCTTTATCATCTCCCATCGTAATTCCACTTCGGAGCACAATATTCACATTTGGATCTTCCTCGCATGACTCAGACCTCATCATCTGAAGGTTCTGAGTCAGGGGAGGTGGTAGCGCTCCCTTGTCGTGTATCCTAGTTATCGTTGTAGGACAATCCTCCATCTCATGATCAAACAAGGTATGATACAGACATGATGGGTGCGTTGGATTCATACAATCGCGAGCATAATGTCCTAGCCCTCCACAATTGTAGCATATCAACTATCCGTGACCTCTTCTAGGTCCTCCTCCACCTCGGCCTCATCTGCGCCATTGAAATCTGGTTCGCGGCATCCCTGTACTCGGGTCTAGGGGCCACAATTCGGCCTAAACTCTGTAGGTGGGAGTTCTATCCATCATTAGCTCATAGCTTCTACAAGTGCGCTCATCATGTCAAACCGATCTACAAAAATTACAGAACAAATATTGCGAATTTTGTTGTACTTCTATAACAAATGGCAGTTGTCCATAGCATGCTTTCCTCCTATTTAAAAAAGCATGCACCACAAAGTAGGTTTCGTGCTAGGTCCTGCTTGCACTTCCAGCCTCAACATAATCAGTCCTCCTCTTGTGAGGTAATTCATGAATACCAAGTAGTGGTCCTTGTCACGACCCTGGCCCTTACATTTAACACACCATACCTCTTCGCACACTTCTCTTCGAGTTGTCTTGTCATATTTCAGACTCTGCATTTCAAGGCATAAGTTTTTCAACTACGCGTGGATCTGCGGAACTCCCAAATTAGGATCTTGTATCGAGGTTTCAAGTAGCTTCATCGCGATATCCAAGGCCTCTTCTTGAGTCGTTAACCGTTGTTGTGACAACACGTTCCTCAAATGTGGCGTTAGCAATCTTACAAACCATTCGCAGTGGTGTCCATCCGTCAAAGTCATATTAGCTTCACGAATTGTGCACTTCAGCCTTTGATCCAAATCCCAAGGAGTCTCACTTGGTAGCATTGTGATCCATGTGAACCCAATGATTGACTGTGCTTCTGAATTCGACCTGCTAAATTCCTTATTTAGCACAGTTTGGATATCCGCGATCCCCGCATTCAAATTGTCATTAGAATGCTTAATATACTAGGTCAGCGCATGGTCTTGCAGGGAACTAACCAGTGTCTCTTTCTTTATATTGTCATCTATACCTCCATGTTCTTCCCATACGACTCTTATCACGAACCAAAACTAGTCCGGATCCTCATTTCATACTCCCTTGAACACAGGAAACTTTATCGCGCTTTTCATGTTAACTAACGGTGGTGGCAGAGGTGGTACAAGTGAATATGGAGGTGAAGGTGGTGAAGCTGGTGGTAGTGTGGGTGGGGGTGGTATGCACTGAATCCTTTTCCTTATCAAATGGATCACAGTTCACAGAGAGACCTTCGCGAGCTCTCCCTTGTCCCCTCGTAGAAGTGAAATCAAAGGGCTATTCTCTGGTCCCTTACTTCCTTCATTTATGTAGGTTTTTCCACTTCTCATATCTCTAAACATCAAGGTAATTTCATAACCCTATTTCACACAATAGCATTTTAATCCAAGTATTCAGAGAGTTTATGTACTTACCTTGCGGTCTTTTGAGGAAGTGTTGCTCTGCCTCGCTATAGCTGATTGAAGTATCTACTGCAAACTCAGTAATGAATCCACCTATAATCCGATCAATCTAGTGATCAATAGAGCACACAATCTTATCGTCTGATGCTTCCAATCTAGACACCAACTCTGGGGTCCACACAATAGGATTGCCGAGTTTCCACCTTCCTTGGCTATTTGCTAGCTTTGTGATCCACTCATACAGCTCAGTAGGGAATGATGTGAAGAAGATTTCATGGATCTCTATGTACAAGTAGCAATCTAACCACTCTTATTTTTTTAGTCATGGATTTCCTATTCTCCTACACTGCGAACTTGCGAATTCTCCTGTCCAACGAACCTTCAATTTCCTTCTTAGTTGGATTCCAAGGATACAACATTAGACATCTCTACGCAGATTCTGGTCTTGGCAACAGAACCATTTGTTGGCTTGAGGGGGCCTGACCCAAGTTCAGAGTTAATTAGTTAGATGAATCCCCATACCATTGGCCCTTTCGGCAATAGCCCGTGGAGCACGGACTAAGGTCTCACCCGAAGCAGTATGGGGGGATGATGGAACCAAGTTTCCACACCCTTAGGATGTCTGAGGGGTCGGTTTAGTCCAACCGTGACTACCTTCACGTAGGTCACTTCGTGTGTTGTCTTGACCTACGAGACCTTCACGATTTGTTATAATCACCTTTGCACAGCCCTAGCCAGGGGCCGAGGTGATTTCGCTTTGCTGTGGAAGTGATCTGCGCCACTTCCCCAAGTCACACCGCGTATCTTACTTATCTCCTTATAACAGTTAGTTATCTTCACGTAAATAGATACTTTATCTTATATTCACTTTATTGACACATTCATATAAGTTCTCGCATCATATAGACAATGGAAATGAAATTTATATCCAATACATTCAATGCACAAAACAAGAAAAAGATACACATAAATGATGTAAAACTTCTCTTTATTACTTCTCCAACAGTTACAGACTCGATTCGCCCTGTGCACTCAGCTACAAAGCCTTCTCCTACTCGACGACCCAAATACTCAACTCTACACTTAGATAAGACTCAATTCTTCATTATTCATTCATGACTATTCTTTTGTCCTTTACAACTTAGAGCTTCACTCTATTTATACAATCCCATGGTCCGCGGACCATGGGTAGATTTCTAAAGCTGACATTACATTACAAAAATGAGGTGGACAACCCTATGACTCAAAATCTAGGCCTTAAGCCCCAAAACGTGCCTTGGGGGATCCCGCACCCAAGAATGGGATTACACAAATATGAAAGGAATTCCTCATAACCTATGCACCCACCATATCTACTTAAAAGAGGGTTGCAATCTAGTTATACAGCCACAACGATGTATGAACCCAACACTTAAGGAGGTATTCAAAGAATAATTACAAAAAATCCTAAATGCTAACTTCATTTATCAAATTTCTGATAGTTATTGGGTATCCCCACTTGTCATTGTCCCTTAAAAGAATGGAAAATGGAGATTTTGTGTATACTATAGAGAACTCAAAAAGGCCACCCATTAAAAGGACCATTTCCCTTTGCCATTCGTAGACCAAGTCCTTGATACCTTGTCTGGAAATAAATTATTTTCATTCCTATATGGGCTTAGTGGTTATAATAAGATACAGATTTCCCCAAAAGATTAGGATAAAACCACCTTTACTTTCCCTTAGGGAACCTTTGTATACAAATTTCTTTCTTTTGGACTTTGTAATGCACCAAAAACTCTCCAAAGGGCGATATTGGGAATATTTTTAGATCTGTTACATGATTGTTTTGAAGTATTCATGGATTAGTTTACACCTTATGGCGAAGCCTTTGAAGCAACATCAGTTAATCTTGAAAAAGTAATAGAACGATGTGTACAAACTAATGTTTCTTTAAGTACAAAAAAATGTCACATGATGATGAATGAAGGAATTGTATTGGGACATTTTATCCTATTGATGGAATTAAAGTAGACCCTGCTAAGATAGGGGCAATTCTGAAAATTCCAATTCCCAAAACACAAAAAGAGGTACGCAGTTTTATGGGAAATGATGGGTATTATAGAAGGTTCATAGAAAAATTTTCAAGAACTGCATCCCCTTTATTTTCTCTACTATTAAAGATGTAGAATTTGTTTAGACAGGGAAATGCGAGCAAGACTTTAGAAAATTGAAAAAGCGTGTATTAGTAGCCCATATTTTGCGAGGACCAAATTGGAGTTTTTTGTTTCATATAGCCACAGATGCATTTGATACTGCTGTGGGAGTTGTGTCCGGTTAGATGGAGGACATAAATCCTTATGCCATATATTATATAAGGAATACTTTTACCCCGACTGAACTGAATTACATGGTGACAGAAAATAATTTATTGTAGTGCATTCCATCAACAAATTTGACACTACATTATAGAAGTGTTTGTACACATTGACCAGTCTCCCATTCGTTTTATAATGAATAAACCAATCAATAATGGTAGGGTTATGCATTGGTTATTGTTGTTATATGAATTTTATAGAACAATCCTAGATAAACATGGGAAAAACAATGTAGTGGCTGATTTTCTTTCTAGGTTGACTATTGGTGATGAATGCATGCTTGTTGAAGATTCTTTTCCCAATGAATATATTTTTACTATTTCAACTCACTCACTGTGGTATGTAGGCATAGCTAATTATCTAGCTGCAGGAAGTCTCCCACAACACCTATCCTCACATGAGAAGAAAAGAGTTGTTTAACTAAGTGCAAGATACTCTTGGATTGAAGGAAACCTCTATCACACTGGGTTAGATCATCAGAGCAGGCATTGTATGAGGGAGGATGAAATATTTGATATCCTTAAAGCTTGTCATGATAAACCTTGTGGGGGGCACTTTGCAGATAAAAGGACAGGGTATAAGGTGCTTTCAATAGGGTACTATTGGCCTACTATATTGCAGGACACAAATAACTTTGTGAAAGGATGTGACAACTATAAAAGAATGGGTCAACTGCTCCAGTAAGATGAGATGTTGTTGCACCCTCACATAGTTTTAAAAACATTTGAGAAGTGGGTCTTGGATTTTGTAGGGCCAATTAATCCTCCATCCCAACAAAATTTCTACATCCTGGTCTACACAGATTATTTCACAAAGTGGGTTAAGGCAAAGGCGTTACCCAAAGTCACATAACAGGTTGTTTCAGACTTTTGTTTAAGGACATTTTTGGTCGCTTTGGGGTTCCTCGGGAAATAGTGATAAACGAAGGGTCGCGATTCACATCTCATTTGATCCAGAAGCTAGTTGAGAAATACAAAATCTGTCATAGGATTACTTCACCTTATCATCCATAGGAAAATGGCTAACTGGAAAGCACCAATAAGGTTATTGAGGGAATTCTTACCAATTTTGTGGCCAACCACCGTAGCAATTGGGATGATAAACTGCGAGAATCACTATGGGCATACAAGACTACATGGAGGAACACTATGACATTCTCACCATATGAATTAGCATATGGTAAAAATCCTTTATTTCCCATAGAGTTTGAAATAAATACACTGAGAACAACACTACAAGTGAATCTAGATTTGGCTACAACACATAAACAATGGTTAAATCAGCTAAATGAACTTGATGAGAAGAGGTTGGTTTCCTTTCAACAAAAATATATCATCTAGAAGTAGAGGGATAATTGGCATGAAAAATTCATAAAAAAGAAGGTGTTTCAGAAAGGAGATTGGACTGTACTATATGATTCACGATTCAAGGATTTCAAGGCAAGCTCTACACCAGATGGATAGGTCCATATGAAGTTGATATGGTCTTTGACAGTGGGACTGTAAGTTTAGTCACCATCGACAATGCTAGGATACCAGTACTTGCTAATGGGCATTTTCTTCAGTTATATCACAGACTAGCTTCAAAGGATTCATTCGTCAACATTATCTTGGAATGTGATCTTAAAATTGTAGGAGCAGAGGAAAGTTCTCCTACATTGCCTGATTTTTAATCCTCAGTAAGTGTAACAATTGAAAACCAACTTTGTTGGTGGCTGATACAGTGAAAAGAAAGAGAAAAATTAATAAAAAGAAAAAAGAAAAAAAAATAATAATATATAAATAATAATTTGTCTGTGAAAACCTCTTATAGGGGCACAGACAGATAATGGTAACAGTTGAAAACCACTATGTGGCAGTTGTTACACATTTTTTTCTTTGTAATAACATCATCTATTTCATACATGTTATCTTATGCTCTTACACTTAAGTATTTTCCTTCTTTCTTTAAACATTTTTCAAAGTATTGTAAATAAGAGTTCTGCTGTAAAGAGGAGAATTAGCGATTACATCTGTTGTTACACTTGTAACAACTAACAATTTGTAGCAGCGAATTGGGCATAATAATTTTCCTTAATAAATTATATCACCAAGATGCTACCACCAGAATAAATGACTTAATCAGCATGTTGCTTCTGGAATCGATCATGTCACCAATACTTTTCTGCCACATCACCGCCGATGATTCATTCAAAAGGTATATTGATTTTCTTTATTTATCAATTATAGAAATTAATATGATGTTCCATTTGACAGTCGAGGATGGCTGTCACATTAAAACTCGAGGGGAGGGTGAATCACTTCGCAATCTCTAATTTAAATCAGACTTAAAGTGACAAACCTTGTAGTCATTGGCAAATCCTGCAATCATATCATCTTTTTATGTCAATCGTGCTATAGGTTTAAATTAAATTTAAGACATATTTCCAAGACCCTGGATTAATAAGGAGACCATATATGATCCCCTGATCCGAAATCACTACTTTTATTTCCCTGCCTTTACTACCCCAATATCTATCCCAACAAAGCACTACATATTGATTTCACATAATTCTCAGAAGAGAAAGTAGACAGAACAATAAGGATATTGTCTGAAGCAGATATGGGAGGAGAAGCAGTTAGGCATGAACCTAATTCCATAGAAGCATTGGAGAATTTCCCAGAGGCATGCCATATTTTTAAAGAGGAATGATGGTTCGAATTCTTCAAACAACTCAGAGGGTCGTAAGAAATTGTTGCCCTGGAGTTTGCCAAGAATCTGAATAGGAATTAGATGGAGGTCAGGGGGTTGAAGTTAGAAGTCACTAAAGAAGTAATTTCTAGAGTACTAGCATTGAAATCTGAAGGAAGAATATGGTTTTACCGAAAAATCAATGATCCTCCCATCAAGGCATAATTTCTGCAAGGGGAGGAACAATTGAAGAAGAAGGGCAAGAGAATCGAATGATTGTCGCTTCCTCGACCATGGGGATATGTTTCCTTATACATTATCAAATACATTACTTATGAAGGATGGGTGTCAATAGTGTTTAATTATCATTTCTCATTTTTTAACCATCTCCGATGTAGGCAATTGGTTAACCTTCCATATCTCCTGTTGGAGAACCTGAAGCATATGTCTACCACTCTGAAGGTTCTTTCACATCCATATAAATTGTGTCACCAATCATGGCCTTATAAAATTTATCATAATGGATGCCCTTGAATGCCAAGGCCAAATATAGGAGAGTTTATGAGCATAAATATGAGGACTTCACGCCGAAAGCAGGCTGAAACCTTCATTGATGCTTCAAAGGAACCTAGGGTGACTGAAGAGCAAGGGAAATCCTCTGGAAGAAGAATCAAGTGGAGAAATCAACACTAGGAATTGGGTTGATAAACTCCCGGAAGTGTTGTGGGCATACAAGAATACATGGAGGAACACTACGGGATTCTCACCATACAAATTAGCGTATGGTAAAAATCGTTTATTTCCCATAGAGTTCGAAATAAATACACTGAGAACAACAATACAAGTGAATCTAGATTTGGCTACAGCACAAAAACAATGGTTAAATCATCTAAATGAACTTGATGAAAAGAGGTTGTTTTCCATTCAACAAACATATATCATCTAGCAACAGAGGGCTAAGTGGCACAGCAAATTCATAAAAAATAAGGTGTTTCATAAATGAGATTGGGCTCTACTATATGATTCACAATTCAAGGATTTCAAGGGAATCTCTACACCAGATGGCTAGGTCCTTATGAATTTGATATGATCTTTGAAAATGGGACTGTGAGTTTAGTCACCATTGACAATGCTAGGATACCATTACTTGCTAATGGGTATCCTCTTCGTTTATATCACAACATAGCTTCAAAGGATTCATTTGTCAAAATTATCTCAGAATGTGATATTCAAATTATAGAAGCAAGGGAAATTTCTCTTGTGCTGCCAAATTTTTAATCCTTAATAAGTGTAATAGCTGAAAACAAACTCTATTGGTGGCTGATACACCAAAAAAACAAAACAAAAATTAATAAAAATAAAATAATAATATATAAATAAAAATATGTCTGTGAAAAACTCTTATAGGGGCACAAGCAGATAATGGCAACAGTTGAAAACCACTATGTGGAGGTTGTTACACTTTTTTTTTTCCTTCTAACAACATCATTTATTTCATACATGTTAACTTATGTTGTTACACGCTTAAGTATTTTCCTTCTTTATTTAAAATTTTTTCAAAGTATTGTAAATAAGAGTTTTGTTGTAAAGAGTAGCATTAGCGATTACATTTGTTTTTACACTTGTAACAACTAACAATTTTCCATAATGAATTGGGCACAATCGTCTCCCTTAATAAATGATATCACGGGGATGCTACCGTTGGAATAAATGACTTAATCATCATGTCACTGCTGGAATCAATCATGTCACCAGTACTTTTCCACCACATCACTGTCGGTGAGTCATTGGAAAGGTATATTGATTTTATTTATTTAGCGATTATGGAAATTAATATGATGTTCCATCTGGAATTTGAGGATGGGCGTCACATTAAAACTCGGGGGGAGGTTCAATCATTTCGCAATTTGTAATTTAAATCGGACTTAATGTGACAAACCTTGTAATCATTGGAAAATCCTGCAATCCTTATCATCATTTTATGTCAATCATGCTATAGGCTTAAATTACATTTAAGACATATTTCCATGACCCTGGATTAATAAGGATACCATAACTCATATCATATGATCCCGTGATCCGACATCACTTCTTTTACTGCCCTTCCTTTATTTCCCCGATATCTATCCCAATGAAGCACTGCATCTCGATTTCACAGAATTATTAGAAGAGAAAGTAGATAGAAAAGGAATGGTACTATCTAAAGCAAATATGGGAGGAGAAGTGGTTATACACGAGCTAAATTCCACAAAATAATTGGAGAATTTCCTGGAGACATGCCATATTTTTAAAGAGGCAGGATGGTTCGAATTCTTCGAACGACCCAAAGGGTTGGAAGAAACTGTCGCCCTGGAGTTTGCCAAGAATTTGAAAAGGAATCAGATAAAGGTAAAGGGGTTGAAGTTAGAAGTAACTAAAGAAGTAATTACCAGAGTATCAACATTGAAATCTGAAGGAAAAAGATGGTTTAGCTAGAAAATCAACGATCCTTCCCTCAAGGCAGAATTTGTGCAAGGGGAGGAACAATTAGAGAAGAAGGACAAGAGAATTGACCGATTTTCACTTCCTCAACCATGGGGAGATGTTGCCTTATACATTATCAAATACATTACTTGTGAAGGATGGGAAACAATAGTGTTTAATTATCATTTCTCATTGTTAAACCATCTCTGACATAGGTAATTAGTTATCCTTCCATATCTCTTGTTGGAGAACCTGAAGCACATGTCTACCATTGTGAATGTTGCTTCACATCTAGAAACTTGTGTCACCAATCACAGCCTTATAAAATTAATCATAATGGACTACCTAGAATGCCAACGCTAGAGATGGGAAGAGTTTATGAGAAGAAAGATGAGGACTTCACGCCGAAAGCAAGCTAAAGCCCCACTAACACTCCAAAGGAAGCTAGGGTGACTTAAGAGCAAGGGAAATCCTCTGGAATCAAAATAAAGAGGAGCAATCAAGAAGAGCAATCAAGGAGCATTATTCTAAAGGAAAATTCCTTTCTAAACATATTATTTTTCCATCTTTCGTTAAATATTGAATGAGGTGATGTCTTTTTGAGATGGCTAACCAAGGTAATTACGGAAGAAGTTTTATTGTTATTTTTCTTTCAGGTGCTACCTAAAAATAAGGACTAAGGATAACCAAATGATATTGTTACTTACTGTTACACTTCGAGGATTTGTTGTTACAGTCTGAACTTTTTTTGTTACACCTCGATTTGTTGTTACACCACAACTGCCAAAGACCATGGTTGCTATCTTCAAAGATAGTTGTCAAGAAACATGAATTATCTATGGACAGTCAAAGGATCTCAACGGTTGTGATTGTGGTGATGGTGTAACTTGAATCGGTCTTTTATTGGTAAACTATTTGTAACGCTTTCTATTTTTATCTTAGTATTGATCCACAAGAGAATTTTGATATTCTCATGACTGATCTATTCCCTAATTTTTGGGGCTTGTAAAATTTATAAAAAGGTTCGATTCCATGAAAAGGGAATGACAACACAAGGAAAACATCGACATTTTGATCTTGTAATTTCCAGCCATTTTTAATACAAAACACTTCTAGTGATATTCATACAAATCTCATGTTGAATTTTTAATCAGTTTCCATTTTATCCTTGTGCCCTACTAGAGAGGAAGGGCCCTCCTCTTTAGCAGGGATTGCAGTAGCAACATATTAGTTTTTTCGGTTTTTCTTTCTTTTAAGTGTGGATTCATTAATGTTGTTGTATGAATTGTAGTACTAATGAACTTCTATTTTTAGATTGATTATATGTTGTTACAAAGGATTGGTTAGCACTATAATATTTAATCAGCTGATACAATTTTATTAATGATGTGTGGTGCTCCTATTCTTTGAGAAAAAAATGAAGATTGATGAGTGAATTTCATTCCTATAGAATGTCGTTTTAATTTCTGCATGAGTGCTTTAAGTTCTGCAGTTGTGTTCAATGACATTTTCTTTCTTTTCTTTCCCAATTGTTATGTATCACCACAGATAGTGTAGACACCTTTGAAATAAACATAATTACCCTAGTTAACAATCAAATGCTTGTGGTTCAGTCAAATTAAGCAGTGATTAAACCGACACAATAGTTGTAAGCCATGCACACGGACAAATGCTTTATGGACAGTGACAAATTTTTCATAGAGATTTCACATTTTACTCTCAAGTGTTGATACTTCATTAAGTATTTATTTCCTCATCTCTCCCATTGCGGAAAATACACTATGATCTCAAAGTTGTTAGGCCTCTTGCCTGAAAGTCTGCAAGTTCTTTTCCAGATGTTCATTCTCGGCCATCAAGAACTTATGATTTGAGTTGGTTGCTCTTGCATAGGCAAGATGGAATCAACAAGGGCAGCTGGACGCTTCCTAATGTCTGGCACTATCATCCTTTCCATGATGAATGTAGGTGATGCGTGATCATTTAGGAAGTGATTCATCCATGCATGTGCAATCCTCTTCTGCAACTCATCAAATGATAGATTGTACACATCCATGACTAGATCATCATCAAGGAGAAAAACTTATCCTTACTCGAGACTGGTTTTGACAATGGAGGTTGAAGAGATTGAGAGATGACCTTTGTTGCTCTTGGCAAGAGTTCAATATCTTCATTCTATGGCTCTTTATCCAACTCCATGTCTGTAACTTCAATTATTTCTCAATCTGCTGAGAAAGCTCCCAATCCTACATCTATTCACCCTCTTCTTCAGATGTTGGTTTTTCTGACTTATCAACCTATACAGGAATTGTTTTCTCTCTCATCATGCCTTACCTTTGTTCTTCTTCCTGCTTCTACTTCCCTTCTCTTTCTCTGCTCCTCATCTCTTGTTCTTCCTTCAACTTCTTTTCTGTCTCCTACAGCTTTAGTTTTTCCTCCTACGGTCTCTTCTTTTCTTTCTTCCTTCACTCTACTCACTTTCTTTGTTGCTCCCTCTTTTATTCTACTGCCACTTATCTTTCTCTCCTCCTCATCTCCTATTCTTCCTTAAACTTATTTTTTATCTCCTGCAGCTTCAGTTCTGCTTCCTATAGTGTCTTCTTTTATTTATTCCTTCGCTCTACTCTCTTTCTCCACTAGTCCCTCTTTTCTTTTGTTGCAAAAGTTGATTTCTCCAAGAGAGGATCTGCCTTTATCTTGCATCTTTTCTCTGCCTTTGGATTCTCAACAATCTTCCTCTTTCCTTTTCCTTTCCCTGGATTATTTCCTATTTTTGTTGTTGTTTTTGCTTCATGTGTTACTATTGTTTGCAGAGCAGCTTTCCAAGCTATTGTTATACTAACTGGTTCATTGAGTCTAGAGGCACTATAATAGTACCTCCATTGGTCCTCCTCTACCCAATGAAATGTCCCATGGATCCATGGAAAGTACACTATTGTATAATGGTCCTTGCAAATACTGTGTGGATCATACAAATTAAAGTATTTGGTGCCAAACAAGAATCCCACTATCTCCTTAGCCTCGACATCTACATCCTTCAAGGGCTTAATCTCGTACAATCTAATCCATAGAGGAAAAGTGGGTCATGGAGCTTTCTTCTTCCTATGTAGTCCTATTGAACCCTATGGAGAGGTGATATGAGACCTCTTGCATGACCAACTTGTTAGTGGCATACCTTGGTAGAACATGCAGAGGCTTCTCTCTACCATACAATCTGATGAAGGTGCCACCTGGTGAGGCATACCGATCTAAAATGTTCATTATTGCCTCCTTTTTCTCTTGGGACATGCAAGGGGAATCCTGCTCAAAGATGAACTTGTACAACGGGATGATAACATGGCCAATTATATTTTCCATCATTCCTCGATATATGGAGTTGGAAAGAAACTTGCAATAAACATTGACAATAGTCTCCTTTGGTGTCCATGTCAATTTAATGCCATCGAACTGCAACTGGGCACATATTGCATCATGTAAGGTATGTAGACATGTAGAATATTGCTTGCTCATTCTTAGGTGGATTCCAAGTGTTATTCACATGGATTTTCAACTGACAAACCAAAAAGTCTGACTAGTTGAATGGCTTCCCATCATTCACCAAATGGTCTAGAATAACTACCCAACCTTCAGGAAAGGTTTCTATTTTCTCTTGATAATATATTCTTCATGTAAAGATGATCAATAATTAATAAGCCTTCCTAAGAAAGTTTTTATTTTAAACATGATTAGGTGTCTATCTAAACTTTGACGACTCTTTTACCCAGTTCTTAATGATGTATCTAGTGTTGAAAAATTTGTTAGTGGCATGGAAAAATGAATCCTTGTGCTTCATTGACTGAGGTAAATGATACATCTACTGAAAGTTCTCTGCTTTGAAGGTGGAAATATCTTTCCCGCTAGCACTACTCAAATTTATTGTCTGTTAATCTATGTGTGAGACAATCTAGCTGATAATGTCCGCACATGGGAAGATAGGGTACTTGCATGAAACCTTGTATAAGCCTAACCTATGGATGTTAATGTAAGCATGCCCATCCTCTTAGTCTTCCTTGAAGTCCTCTGCAAAAGTACCCTTAATTTGCTGCCTTGTTAATGTTGTATGCTTCTCAATGAACAACTGAGTGTCTGCATAGATTGGTAGATTAACTGATATATGCTTAGCGTCTTCCCCAGTATTGGTCTTGACAGTTTCCTTTGATGCATCTCTCTTGGATTCCATGTTAACTGTAACTACTAGAGAGATGCTCAACAACTATTGTACCTGTGGGATAGAGAGGACACTCATGGCAAGCAAATGTCAGCTTAAAAACTGAAGCAACTTCAAGACAAGACCAAACAACAAATCGAGCTCATGAAGGGATAGATTATGCAATTCTGGTTCACAAAGGTCATTAGCTACCTACTAGAACTGTGTATTGCATAGTCCCAACATTCAGTTGGGAGGCTTTCTAACTAGAACTTCGTAATACACAGTTCAATCTTGGGCCAATGTCGGGAGAGACTACACATTGCACATTCTTAGTGACCAACTTGGGAGGCTAGCTCCTGAAACTGTGTAGTGCATAGTTGGATCCAGGCTAGGACGTATTCTGCACAATTCTATAAGCCAAGGCAGAGGCCTTGAGCTCCCATATTACGCAGTGCATGCAGTGAAAAGTCATATCTGGGCACGGGGAGCTTAGATCTGCCCAAGGGGAGTGTGAAATTGAGCAGATATGAAGGATGGAGTGGCGTTGAGTGCAGATACAACTAAATGATGACGCCTACAAGTGAAACAAGAGAAGGAATCAATCAACTGAAGGAAAATGAAGCATGTGAAGAGATTCATCGTAACGACGACCGTTAGTACAAAAATAGAGTAACACATGCGACACTTGAGAAAGGCAATGTAAAAATTGAAACAACATTTCTACAAGCTAAAACAAGTTAAAATGGTAGCAATCATTCAAAGAAACAAGTGAAACAACACTCTCACAAGATAAACAACAAAAAGCGACAGAAAAAGCAACAAAATACTAGAAAAGAAAAACTCACCTCAAAAAGTGACGATAATCACACCAAAGGTTCCTTTATCTCCTTCAGAATTCCAGAGTGCCAAGATAAAATTTTCAAATGGGCTTTACCAGTGTCGAGTAAATAGTTTTTTTCAATTTAGGGTTTATGCCATGCATGCCACAAATCAAGGAAAAAGTGACACTTGGCAATAGTTTCCAAAATAACTCAAGTGCCTCCTCCAGGTCACTAAAAATAGATCCCTATGGTTTAGGGGTTATTTTTTTCTATTTTCATTTTTTTTGAAGAAATATTCCTATGAATTTCCCGAGAGATTACGCAATTCTGGGGAGAACTAGGCAACTTTCTAGCTCATGCATTTCACAATTTATGAGCATATTTGGTTTTTCACAATTTATGGGCTGAGTGGCTCTAGGCTGCCTCTCATTCTCTGTGTAATTTCCAAGCTTAAGGCTAGCTAACATCTACTTCTATGCAATTCCTAGGCACCAAGCCCAATGTCAATCAAGGCTATGCAATTCCTAAGAGTAAGGCCAGTTGCCCTCAAGGATTGCTCAGTTCTTTAAGGCAAGCCTAGAACTGTCAAAAGACTAAGTAAAGAGATTGTCTTGTGGGTTAGAAAAATGAGCTAAGTAAGAAAACATAAGTCCAGATGAGAATAATAATGCTCATTTGAAACATAAGTACCTAGATCGATATGAGATGAGCTGCTATGGTTTACAAGGGAGGCTCCAAAATGAAGCATGGGAAAAATTTTGGGGGGTGGTTGTAGCCACTACAACATTGGCAGCACACTGGTAGAACTCCAACTCCCTATATGGACCTTGTCTCATGAAAAGAGAGTCTATCTCTTTAGAAGTATTGTTCAATTCTTTTATTATCATAACTTCTTCACTTAGTTTGAGTTAAATATGTAATCCTTACCATTCTCCTTATCGGCGGCACACATACCAAGCGAATTCAAACTAAGTTATTTCGATTGGGGATGAGAGGTATATAGATGCACAAGTAAAATAGATTATCAGAGTTTTAGTTTCGTCTCTGGTGTTTCTCTGCTGTCAGCAGGCCTCAATAGTATCCCAACGGAGTCACTTCATAAACACAAGCATTGCTCCACTACCAACGAGCTTGGATAGTACCCCGATGGAGTTACTTGCTTCATCTCTCTGTGAAAGAATCCTTTCTCCTTGTTTTCCCTTTATTTTTCAAAGAACTGTGTATAGGCAATTATTTATTTCATGAGGCGGAGGATGGATCTCGACTTATTGAAAGAATAAGAGGTTGTCCCTTCATAGAAGGATATTTATATATATATATATACCTCTTACATACTTGTTAAAGTTTCACCCCCTCTCCTTACTCTACTTGACTGAGTTGACAAGGGTTAACGAAATATAGAAAACTGATAAGAGTAGTTGGTACTAGTAAAGAGTGCAAGCATCTTGATTCCACCATGACTCTCTTTGAAAGGAATGTATTTTCCATCAAAGTATCATTGACTATAAAATATGGAAGATTCACATATAGAGAGGGAATGTAAAGATAACCAAGTTTTGATATATGTACAAGTTCATCTTGGATTTCAACCCACTTGGATAAGAATCCAAACATGATTTCATGTGGAAACTAGCCTACAAGTGCAAAAGAAAATAGGCAAAGGAAAGAAGAAAGATAGAGCAAAATAAAGTAAGAAAATCAAAAACAAGAAAGAAAATAAAACACTACTCCTATTCGTAACCTAAGCAGATCATAGGCCAAATCCCGTGAAGTGATACTTCCAATGCATCCATTGGTGCATTGGTTGGCCCATGTAGGTGAAAGCATGATTGACAAGAAATATATGCAAGAAAACCAATAGACAGGAAAGATAAAACAATGTAAACCAATACGTTCAAAGCTTCATTGCATCCACATAAAAGTAAAGACGGAAAGCACATGGAAGGCACTCTGTGGATGTATCATGGTGTCGTATCATATTATTTGTGGAAGACAAACATGTACACAACTTCAAACTTGACAAATGAGCAAACATAAAGAAAGAAGAAAAATTATGTTTCGCAACAGTGCTTGCTACACACGACTCCTGCAATGCATGAGCAATAGGATCATGTGATTCCAGTGGAGGATGCGAAAACCATGAAATAGATTGATGATTCGGATTTAAACTAGAACACAACAAACTACAAACATAACCATAAACACAGAGATGCAACAAAAATAATACTTCATTTCATTAATGGAAAATACTGAAATATGCTTACAAACAAGAATTGAAATAAACTAGCTAGGGCGATGGTAGCTTATCTCTGAGAAGAGATGTGGCACCTACATGCCTCTAAACTACCTTACAATGAGGCTCAAAGGCATTTTTTATTATTGAACAATAAGAGCAAACCCTAAACAACCAAAACCCTGACCCGAGGAGATGAAACACCAAGTGTTTATGGGCCCCATTGGGGTGAGTTGGACAACCAACCTCCCGAGGTTGTGACTTGGTCATATTATCTTCGTTTGACATGCATGATAGCCCGTTGGAAAGATCTCTCCGAGGAATACAAAAAAAAGACAATTTTGGACAGAAAATTGCTGGTGGTATATTTCCAAAAAAACGTCGTTTAGGGCCTGGAAATAGCTCTGGAAGTTTAGGACCCGAAAAACTCCTAAAAATAGTAAATTGTGCTACAATTAAGGAAACCAAAAAACTGAAAGAAGCAATGGTGGGGGTCGAAGTGGAATTGGTGGGTGGCCACCAATATCCACCTGGATCATTCCTCCCCCCTTAGGAATCAATGGTCCCCATTGTGTTGAGTTCCTCCATGAGATGAGGGAACTTCTGCTAAACTTGGTCCCTAGTGAGCCACTTGCCTTGGTGAAGGAGGTGGCTTACTTTGACAACTCAATATAGTTGGATATTCTGCTAGCGAGAATGCTCAATCTATGTGTCCATGATCTAATCAGTTGCAACTTGTTCCATGCAATCTGGATTTAACTCTGTGGGTGTGAGCTAGTCTGCAATGTCGGATGTGTCTAGTAATGATGGAAAGTATGGTCGAAGGCGGTCCACATTGAACACTGGATGTAAGCCAAAGAATGGGGGAATTCTAAGCTCAAATGCATTATCTCCCATAGCCTTAGTAATGGTGTAAGGAGCATATCGGAGTGGTCTAAGTTTCTGATAGGCTCCCGTAAGGCGTTCCTTTTGCAAATGCAATCAGACTTTGTCGCCCACCTAAAACTTGTGTGGCACCTGATGTTGATCATGTCGCTGCATGTACTTGGCATTTAATTTCTCTAGAATGTCATGGAACTATTGGTGAATATGTTGGATGTGCTCAATGAATCTGTTTGCCTTATCTATTTTGGACTGGACATGAGCCAAATCTACGTGAGTAGCTGCAAATGGCATGGCCACATCAATAAGACATAGTGGATGGAATCCCAAGCCCACCTGAAAAGGGTTGTGGCCAGTCAAGCTATGGAAAGCCTGATTATAGCTATGTTGAATATAGGGGAGGTTCTCGTCCCATGTGCATGGATGCTTTGAGTTGTACAGGCGCAAAATGTGTATGAACATCCTGATGACAACCTCTGTCTGGCCATTAGTTTGAGGATGGAACGTTGTGGACTTAGTGAGTTTGGTGTCTATCATTGACCAGAAACTAGACCAAAATGTACTGAGGAGCCTGCTATCCCAATCTAAGGTGATAGATTATGGGATCCCAAAGTGTACCCACACTCGTTCAGAGAAGAGTTTAGCAGTTGCTTTCGCTGTGATATTCTTCTTGTAGGCCGCCATAATGGCCATCTTCGAGAACCTGTCGATGACCACGAAAACACAGTCATTTCCATGCTTAGCGAAAGGAAGACCTGACATGTAATCCACGGAAATGGATCCCAAAGGTTGACTAGGGGTAGGCAGCGGGGTATAGAGGCCTTGCTTCTTGATGGTCGGTTTGGCAATGGTGCAGGAAGTGCATGATCTGATGTACTTCTCAACATCTTGTCGAAGATTTGGCCAACAGAAATATCTCTGCAGTGCTGCCACGATTTTCTCGACCCCCAAATGCCCACCAGCCCGACTATAGTGTGCTTCCAAAATCTTCTTGGCACGCTCGCTTCAAGGAACACAAAGGTGACCCGGGTAGCATAACAAGGCATCCTGGAGGTGAAAATATGGAACATGCTAACCCTCCAAGAGTGTTTGGTATGTGTGGCCGAATTTTGGGTTGCTTTTATAGAGAAGTGGCCAATCAATATTCTCGTGCCCACAAGAGTTGACCACGGTGGTTGACTAAGGCGATATGCAACATTATTGGTGCTGCCCTTCTTATACTTGATATTCAAATTTGCAGGTATGTGGACCACTTCTGATGGTGATCATTCCACAATTTCCCTTGGGTCTGTATGAACTGCAAGGTCGGTGGCTTGTGTGGATGACCGTTTCCTTCCCCAAAATGTAATGCTTCCAGTGTTGGCAGGCCTGCACAATCGAATACATCTCTTTTCCATAAGTGGGATAGTTCAGGACTGTGTCTGAAAGTGTCTCACTGTGATATGCCACTGGATGCCCATGTTGAGTAAGGAATGCCCCAATAGCATAGTCAGAGGCATTTGTCTCGACCTTAAATGGTTGTTGCAAGTCTAGTAATGCGTGAACTTGTGCCGAGCAGAGAGGATATTTCAACTCTGTGAATGCCTTCTATTGAGATTCAGACCAAAATAATTTTTCTTTCACTCCTCCCTTGGTGACTTGACTCAAGGGGCAAGTGATATGAGAAAATCCCAACATGAACCTGCGGTAGAAGTTGGCAAGACTTAGAAAGCTACGAAGCTCTGTCAGAGTGGTTGGAGATGGACAATCTCGAATGACTTGGATCTTGGCTAGATCCACATGCACCTCCTTTTCATCAATAATGTATCCCAGATACTAAACCTGGGTCATGCCAAAAGTGCATTTCTCCAAATTAGCACATAACTTGTGTTGCCGCAGTGTTTGGAGAACTTGTCGGATATGGTGGAGGTACTCTTCCAAACTCTGGTTGAAGATCAGGATGTCATCCAAGTATACCACAAAAAATGAGTTGGTAAATGGCCACAAGATGTCATCCATTAGCCTCATGAAGGTTGTAGGAGCATTCATCAATCTTAAAGGCATAACCAACCATTCGAAAAGGCCCTCCTTGGCTTTGAAGGAAGTCTTCCACACATCAGAGGGTTCGATTGTACCTAATGATATCCTGACTTCAAATCAATCTTGCTGAAATATTTTGCCCCCCTTTAGTTGGTCTAGGAGGTCATCAATCGGTGGGATTGGGTACTTATTATAGACAGTGATCTTGTTCAGCACCTGATAGTCAATATAGAGTCTCCAAGTGCCATCCTTCTTCTGTACCAACACGATCGGGCTCCCACAGGGCGATGAACTTGGATGGATGTGACCTTTTTGCAACAGCTCCTGAATCTGCGTCTTAATTTCATCGTTCTCTAGAACAGAGCACCGATAGATTGGTCCATTGGACAGCGGCGCACCTAGGGTCAGATCAATGGAGTGCTTGACCTGACAGTGCAGAGGAATCCCTGCAGGGGAGGTGAAGATGTCCTCGTACTCCTCCACGACCTTGTCCATTTGTAGTTGTCATGCGGAGGGGCCTTATCTATAGGTCAAAGCTACTATCTTCTTCTTTCCTTGAGTGCATATCATCAGGAAAACAAATTTCTTGGTTTTGGAAATGAGCTTACTGCATTGTTCTGTAGTAACCAAAGAGATGGCAGTAGGCGGTGCTACCTCTGGTATTCTGTACAACTTATTTCCCAAAGTAACAATTACAGCACGGGGCCTTGATTCATACAAAACATGTCACTTCCACAAGTATGGTTGTCCTAATAATACATCACGAACTTCAAGGGGAGAAATGTCACACAATACCTCATCCATGAAGGGCTTGATGTTGAATGGAAGGTGACACTACTAGCTCACACGAAGATCCCATCCTTGGTGAAGCCACTTGATGGTGTACAGTTGTGGATGTGTTGTGGTTGGTAAGACCAACCACTTCATGACCTCTACCGAAATAAGGTTCTTTTGGCTCTCACTGTCGACAATGAACTGTAGCGGGGAGCCCTTTCCACACATCTGGGACTGGAAGAGACGCTCCTCCTCCTCTGGATCTTCGTGGTGGCAACAATGGCATTGGGCTCTGCATCGATAATCTACTTCCTTTTGTCATTCCCCTTATTGGGTTCTGACTCAGAGTCGAAACATGCATCTGATTCTGAAAACTTTAGTTCGGCCACTAGTGACTGCTTGGCCCGACACTCACTTGTGTTGTGAGTGGAGCTCTTATGGAACTCACACCACTTTCCCGTGTCCTTTTTCGGCTTCATAATGCTATTCTTTGCTTGCAGCTTTGGTGGGTTGTCTTGGGCTGCCCCACCTTGGCTTTGTCCTTTGTTCTGCGGTTTGGGGGAACCTTTCCCTTGCTTTGGATTCGCAGATCCAAAGTCGCGCTTCTTCTATTTAAACTTTTGTTTGACCTTAACGACATATCGGTATGCTATATCAAGCGAGGAGATGTTCAGGAATTCTATTTCTTCCTGGATGTACTTGTGTAGGTAGCCACGATATTTGAGTAGCAAATGATGCTCTATATCCTTGATACCCAACTTTCTATGAAGGGTATGGAAAATATTGGTAAACTCTGATACGTCTTGGTCCCTTCCTTGTCGCAGTGTAGTCCACTTTATGTATTGATCGTCATAGCCTCTGACAGGGTAGTACTACTCCTTAATGGCATCCTGGAATGAATTCCAAGTGGGTGCGGCTAAAAATAGTGATTTTGTACTTTCATCCTTTTGCTCGTAGTAGGTTTCGCACCAATCCTTGACGTGGGGGGCTACTTTGAGAAGAGAGAAAATAATCTTTTCCTGACTGGAAAAATCATGAACAGAAAAATAACCCTATAACACATTTAACCATTTATCGATGGCATCCGCGTCTATCTAACCCTCAAAAATGGGGATTTAGAAATTAACTTGTACCTTAAATAGTGTGGCGTTTCTAGACTAGCTATTGGAAGCCGATGTGTCACCCCTGGGTAGCTGCTCAAGGATCTGGGCAAAGTTGTCCATAAGTGCGTTCCTTTGTCACTCGAGGGCTTCTTCCAACAAGATTTTGATAGGATCTCCTGCCCCCTCGTCTTTCTTTTCATTCGCCATGGGAGGTTTTCGGGATTTGCGAAGGTGGTCTTGCAAAGGTTTGACGAGATCAAGCCCTAACTCCTTATATCCTGACGTTGTTGGGGACATACAAAGAAAAACAGAGAAGAAAAGTAGACCGCTCTAATACCACTGATCTGGATTTAAATAGGAATGCAAAAAATTACAAAGATAACCATAAACACAGAAATGCAGTGGAAATAATACTTCATTTCATTATTGGAAAATACTGAAATATGCTTACAAACATGAATGGAAATAAACCAGCTAGGGTGATGGTAACTTATCTCTGAGAAGAGATGTGGCAGCTACATGCCTCTGAACTACCTTGCAATGAGGCTCAAAGGCCTTTTTATTATTGAACAATAAGAGAAAACCCTAAACAACCAAAACCCTAACCCGAGGAGATGTAACACCAAGAGTTTATGGGCCCCGTTGGGGTGAGTTAGAAAACCAAGTTCCCGAGGTCGCGATTTGGTCATATTATCTACATTTGACATGCATGATAACCCGTTGGAAACATCTGTCCGAGGAATACAAAAAAAAACACAAATTTGGACAAAAAATTGTTCACGGTATATTTCTAAAAAAATGTCGTTTAGGGCCTCCAAATGGCTCCGGAAGTTTAGGACACGAAAAACTGCTAAAAATAGTAAATTGTGCTACAATTAAGGAAACTAAAAGACTGAAAGAAACAATGGTGGGGGTCCAAGTGGAATTGGTGGATGGCCACCAATATCCACCTGGATCATTCCTCCCCCCTTAGGAAGCAATGGTCCCCATTGCATTGAGCTCCTATATGAGATGAGGGAACTTCTGCTAAACTTGGTCCCTAATGAGCCACTTGCCCTGGTGAAGGAGTTGGCCTGGTTTGACAACTCGGTATAGCTGGATATTCTACTGGTGAGTGTGCCTGATCTATGTGTCCATGATCCAATCAGTTGTATATTGTTCCATGCAATCTGGATTTAACTCTGTGGGTGTGAGCTATTCTACAATGTCAGATGTGTCTAGTAATGGTGGAAAGTATGACCGAAGGCAGTCCACATTGAACATTGGGTGCAGGCCAAGGAATGGGGGAATGCTGAGCTCAAACGCATTGTCTCCCATAGCCCTGGTAATGGTGTAAGGACCATATCGGAGTGGTCTGAGTTTTTGATAGGCTCCATTAAGGCATTCCTTTTGCAAATGCTACCAGAATTTGTCACCCACCTAAAACTTGTGTGGCACCCGATGTTGATGATGTCATCGCTTGTACTTAGCATTTCACTTCTCCAGAATGTCATGGACCTATTGGCGAATATGTTGGATGTGCTCAATGAAGATTTTTTCCTTATCTGTTTCAGACTGGACATGAGCCGAATCTGCGCGAGTAGCTGCAAATGGCATGGCCACCTCAATGGGAAATAGTGGATGGAATCCCAAGCCATCCTGAAAAGGGTTGTGGCCAGTCGACTTATGGAGAGCCCAATTGTAGCTATGTTGAACATAGAGGAGGCTCTCGTCCCATGTGCGTGGATGCTTTGAGTTGTACATGCACAGAATGTGTATGATCATCCTATTGACAACCTCTGTCTGGCCATCAGTTTGAGGATGGAAGGCTGTGGAATTAGTGAGTTTGGTGTCCAGCATCGACTAGAAACTGGACTAAAATGTACTCAGGAGCTTGTTGTCCTGATCTGAAATGATAGACTGTGGGATCCCAAAGTGTACCCACACTCGTTCAAAGAAGAGTTTAGTAGTGGCTTCTGCTGTGATATTCTTCTTACTGGCTGCCATAATGGCCATATTTGAGAAAACACATATTTCATTAAATTTAGAATTAAATAGTGGATCTAGAATTTAAAAATAACCAAAATACTCAATTCTGGATTTAAGAGATCTATGGTTTGTATCTTTTGAATCAGTTTCCGGAGAACCCACAGTATGAACATTTTTATGCCAACGTTTCAAATCCCAACTGGGATCCATCATCAGGACTTATGAATGATGATAAAGAAGAGCTGCTTAGAAGGATTTGAAACATTGGCATAAAAATGTTCATACTCAATTCTACTGATGTCCTTGTAATAAAATAATTCCAAATTTAATGAAATATGTGTTAGAACCTGTCGACGACCACAACACATTCATTTCCATGCTTAGTGGAAGGAAGGCCTGACATGTAATCCATGGAGATGGATTCCAAAGGTCGACTAGAGGTAGGCAGTGGGGTATAGAGGCCTTGCATCTTGATGGTCGGTTTGGAAATGGCACAGGCATGATGTACTTCCCGACATCTTGTCGAAGATTCAGCCAATAGAAATACTTCTGCAGTAATGCCACTGTTTTCTTGACCCTGAAATGCCTAGCAACCCGACTGTAGTGTGCTTCCCAAATCATCTTGGCACACTCACTTGAACGAACACAGAGGTGACCCAGGTGGCATAACAGTGCATCCTGGAGGTGAAAATCTGGAACATGCTGACCCTCCAAGAGTGTGGTGTTTGTGGCTGAACACTAGGTTTCTTTTGTAAAGAAGTTGCCAATCAGAAGTCTTGTGCCCACAGGAGTTGAGCCCTTATTATACTTGATATTCAAATGGAACTGTTGCAGGTATGTGGACCACTTCTGATGGTGATCGTTCTGCAATTTCCCTTGGGTCTGTATGAACTAGAAGGGTTGGTGGTCTGTGTGGATGACTGTTTCCTTCCCTAGAATGTAATGCTTCCATTGTCATCAGGCCTGCATAATGGAATACATATCTTTGTCATAAGTGGGATAGTTCCAGACTGTGTTTGAAAGTGTCTCACTGTGATATGCTACTGGATGCCCATGTTGAGTAAGGACTGCCATAATAGTATAGTCAGAGGCATCTCTCTCAACCTCAAATGGTTGTTTCAAGTCTGGGAATCCGAGAACTGGTGCCGAGCAGAGGTGATATTTCAAATCTGTGAATGCCTTCTGTTGAGATTCAGACTAATTTATTTTTTCTTTCACTCCTCCCTTGGTGACTTGACTCAAGGGCCAAGTGATATGAGAAAATCCCAACACAAACCTGCAGTAGAAGTTGGCAAGACCTAGAAAGCTGTGAAGCTCTCTTAGAGTGGTTGGAGATGACCAATCCTGAATGACTTTGATCTTGGCTGGATCCACATGCACCCCTGTTCATCAATAATGTATCCCAGATACTGAACCTGGGTCATGCCAAAAGTGCATTTCTCCAAATTGGCACATAACTTATGTTGCCGCAGTGTTTGGAGAACCTGTCGAATGTGGTGGAGGTGCTCTTCCAAACTCTGGCTAAAGATCAGGATGTCATCCAAATATACCACAAAAAATGAGTTGGTAAATGGCCACAAGATGTCATCCATTAGCCTCATGAAGGTTGTAGGAGAATTCGTCAATCCAAAAGGCATAACCAACCATTTGAAAAGGCCCTCCTTGGCTTTGAAGGTAGTCTTCCACACATCGGAGGGTTCAATTGGTACTTGGTGATCTCCTGACTTCAAATCGATCTTGCTAAAATATTTTTCCCCCTTTAGTTGGTCCAGGAGGTCATAAGTCCATGGGATCAAGTACCTATTATGGACAGTGATCTTGTTCAGCACCCAATAGTCAATACAGATTCTCCAAGTCCATCCTTCTTCTGTACCAACACGATCAGGCTCCAATAGGGTAATGAACTCAGACCGATGTGACCTTTTTGCAACAGCTCCTGAATCTACCTCTTGATTTCATCGTTCTCCAGAATGTACCTCCGATAGATTGGTCCATTGGGTAGCTGCACACCTGGGGTTAAATCAATGGAGTGCTTGACCTGATAGTGCAGAGGAACCCTTGGAGGGGAGGTGAAGATGTCCTCGTACTCCTCCACGACCTTGTCCATTTGTAGTTGTCATGCGGAGGGGCCATGTCTGGAGGTCATGGCTATGTCTTCTTCTTTCCTTGAGGGCATATCATCAGGAAAACAAATTTCCCCGTTTTGGAAATGAGCTTACTACATTGTTTTGCAGTAATCAAAGAGATGGCGGTAGGTGATGCTACCTCTAGTATCTTGTACAACTTATTTCCCAAAGTAACAATAACAACATGGGGCCTTGATTCATACACAGCATGTCACTTCCACATGTATGGTTGCCCTAATAATACATCACAAACTTCAAGGGGAGCAATGTCACACAATAACTCATCCGTGAAGGGCTTGATGTTGTATGGAAGGCGACACTGTTGGCTTACATGGTATATTTCCAAAAAACATCATTTAGGGCCTCAAAATGGCTCCGGAAGATTAGGACCTGAAAAACTGCTAAAAATAGTAAAATGTGCTACAATTAAGGAAACTGAAAAACTAAAATCTGGGAAAGCCTTAGCTGAAAACCCTGATCTTTGTATTATCATACAAGTGGAAATATCTCAGGAGTACATAAAGCTTTAACTCACAAGCTATCCAACTCTCAGTACAATCCCTCACCGCTGCTCATAGATAGAATAAACAACACATATGCCTTCCTTTAGTCCTCCAAGCCTCCTATTTCCTTGTGTAGGTTCTCCTGGGTCCTCAAGCTGCCACCTGTGTGTAATCCTCACCTCGCACACAACACTGGCCTCTGAAATAACAGCACAATCCTAAAGGAGTTAATTCCTTCTACATGGATGAGTTTCATATATAGGAAAATTCCTCCAACTGATAGTACATTGTCCCTTCCTTTAATCCCAACTAGGTCTTTCTCTGAACTGACATGCATTGGTTATTTATGAGAGAATATTTAGTTATCTAGAGAACACTAGTTACATGCATGCATGCATTAACTGACTAAACTCACAATTAGTTCCTCCAACCGTTTGGAACTAATTCAACTAGACTTAACTTAGTTAACTGAGCTAACTAATTACAACTCAAATACAACACACCCTTATCTCCTTAATTAAGGGATAACTTCCTCAATCAAAGGGATAATTGTTGCATGTATTCACATAGACTTCATGTTTGATTTTCTCCAACTAACTAACTTAAGATGAATTAATTAATTATTTTTCAAATAGCTGGTGAGACTAAATTCGAATTTTAATTCTCAATTTTAATTTAGGGACTAATTAAAATTGGAATCTATCCTGAAATGCTATTTATAGCAATGCTATTTTTAGCATTTCTATGTTTTTTCTATTTCCAAAAAAGTTGGAGTATATCCTCAAATGCTATTTATATCAATGTTATTTTTAGAATTTCTATTTTTAGCATTTCTTGTTGTTGTTTTCAACAATGAGATGGGGGAACCTCTCATGGGCCGCCAAAGCCCAATCCTCCATCTTTAAAAGGGGAACCCGCGTCAGGTGCCGACCGTCAAAGGTGATATTTTCCAGCAACAAGGGCGTATGAATGATGAATTTCTCCATGTCTGGGTCCTTGGTGACCTTCACCCTTCCTTTATGCGAATGGATATGCTCCGGCAACCTGGAAATGGGCTCAGCGCCCTCAACATCTATATCTTCAGTGCCCTCTTCATTCTCCAAATCTACAACCTTCTCAAGCTTCTTTTCCTTCTTCTGTGCTTGGGTAGCAAAGTGCTTTCAAAGCAACTTGAGCACTAGCATTGGCCTCTTCTTCTTGTCTTTCTTTGGCTTGTGGGTCTCACGTACTGGTTTAGGCTTTGGCTTAGGCGACCTTCGTGCCGTAGGTACAAGGGCCAGAGCCTCCATGATCACCACTTCTAGGGTTATTTCTTAAGAGGCAATAGTTCCTCCGATGCTTGCAGTCTCACTTGGTCCTGACATTGTGTCACAATTGAACTGTCGGGTTTCCTTAGGTAGAGTATAAAACACAAATCTTGTGACCAAATCCTCAAAAAACTTTTGATTCATAAGCGACGGACAACACAACTCAAAAAATATAAGGTTGCAAAGTGTTCTCTGTTGGACTAGCACACGTAATTTGTAGGAGAATTCGATTTCAAATCTGACCCTTCCCCCCAAAATCTATCCATTATTGCTGATTTGGCACTAGATCTCCAAATATTTTAGTCATAAATGTTGCCCCCCCACTCTTCTTAACCATTTCCTGGGTGTCAAATCATGAACAGTGACCCTGACAGTCATTTTTTGGATGTGCTGCGTAGTATCTCCGTTCATAGTGCAGCTCCCTTCACGCTGCTTTTGGTACTTTGACATCACCCTTTTTTGCGCAATCCCCATGTCACGGAGTTCCCAAAATTGGCTAGTGTAGTTTATAGTCTCGTGCTCCTTTATAGCTATCTGGAGCACTAAGACTATTCTGCCGTCATGTAGTCATTGAGATGGATCTCCTGCATACGGCTTCAACTGACTTCCATTCAACCTTCCTAGAAAAGGTTCTCCGTTCAGTTTTGCGAGTTGAACCGTGCCTCCAACTATGATTTCTTTGATGACATATGGTCCCAACTAGTGCATTTGAAACTTTACTAGAAACTTAACGAACTTACTATCATATAATAATACCAAATCATTTACCTTGCATATGCGTAGCTTGATGTGTCAATCGTGCCATGATTTTTCACATTCGTTTTGTACTTGCTGATGAAATCCAGCCAAAAATCTGTCCTCTTTGAGCTCCATCAACTGCGTGAGCCATTCTTCCAAGGCTCTATGGTCTACCATCCCTGTGAAAGATGTTATGCGTAGACTAGACACAATATATTCCATAGGCATCACGCTCCTACGCCAGAGACCAATCGGAAAGGTGTCTGACCTGTTAGTTTTTTGCAAGTAGTCCTATATGCCCACAATACAACTGGTACACACACGTCCAAATTATTCCTCTTCTCATTGAAAATAATTTTTAGTGCATTCTCAAGGATCTTATTAAAGGCCTCAACTATTCCATTAGCTTGAGGATGATATGGTGTACTTTTCTGATTATACATCTGGAACTCTTCTGTCAGCACGCTGATTGTCTCATTGAGGAAGTGTGTACCGTGATCACTCATCTATACCTTCAAGAAACTAAACCTGGTTAACAAATATTCAAACAAGAACTTATCTATTGTGGCCCCTGTACAATCCTTCACATGCTATACCTCCACCCATTTGGTTAGATACTCTATCGCAGTGATGATATAACGCGCACCTGTTTTATTGCCCGGGGGATGAATTTTCCCTATAGAGTCAATAACCCATTTCTCAAATGGATGTAACGACACCTGAGGATTCAGAGGCGTCTCATGCCTCTACGATGGCCTCCCCGTTCTTTGGCATGCATCACACACCCTACAATATGCTTTGGCATCGTTATGTAATGTAGGCCACCACAACCTGGTGCGCAAAATCTTCCATGCCATTTCCTTTTTTGCATAATGTCCTCCCACAACTTCTCCATGAGCTTCAACAAGGATGCTATTTTGTTCAAAATTGGGCACATATCGTCGGAGTATCTCGTTTGATCCCATATTATGCAAATATCTAACAATTACTAAGAAATCTATCACGCACACTATCAACTCTTTCTTCTACTAACTATTGTATCCTTTTGGAGTCATCCCTGTAGTTAAGAAGTGGATAATATCCACAAAGTGGTTACCCACTGCATGCACCATGAAGAGCTATGCATCGGGCAACCCTTCCTCCAAATTAATAGGCTCTTCCCCTGTCTCAATGCGTAACAAATGGTCAAGTCCTGCATTCAACCTTCCTAGTTTCACAATTACCTCAAAATCATATTCTTAAAATAACAACAGACATATGCATATTCCCCCCCCCCAACATAGGCTTATTGACTAGATACTTCAATGCATAATGGTCTGTGTGCATCTTGAAATGTCCACCCAACAGATAGTGTCTGAATTTTTGAAGTGCATATACCATAGCCAATCCCTCACGCTATGTCATCGAGTAGTTATTCTCAGCCTTTGATAAATTCCTACTCGCAAAGGCTATAGGGTGACCCATCTCCCCTTCGCCAACCTGTGTTAGCACTGCTCCCAATGCAATACACGAGGCATCAACGTGCACATGGAACTCCTTCTTCCAATCCAGGAAGAACAATATCAAAACAGTGACCATCTTTTCTTTCAATACATCCAGACTATGCTAACATTCTTCATCCAAACAGAATGTAGCGTCCTTCTTCAGTAGCTTCTACATAGGAGAAGTAATCTGGGCATAATCCTTAATGAAATTTTGACAATACCCACTATGGCCCAGCATTGTGTGTAGCTATTTGACACTCCTTGGGGACTCCAAATTAACTATTATCACGATCTTGGTAGGATCCACCATTAGTCCTTAGTTACACACCACATGACCCAACAAAATTCCAAAGTGGACACATAGTAAGAATTTCTTCAGGTTCGGCTTGATCTAATATCTTTGGCACATATCCAACATTAAGCGTAGACTAGCTACATGGCGCTTTAATAACCCAAACATTGTCCAGTCATCAAAATATACCTCCAGGAATTTGTGAATGATCTCTTTGAAGGATGCGATGACTAGGTGGGAGAATATTGTTGACGCATTCTTGAGTCCAAACGGCATCACTATATACTGAAAACAACCCCATTCCATCACAAAGGTTGTCTTACTCCTGTCTTCTAGCACGATCTTAATTTGATGGTACCCAGGGAACCCATTAGTGAATGAATAGGCCTCCTACCCTCCAACATTTTCCAGTACCTCATCAGTAAATGGTGTTGGGAAAGGTTCATGGACACAGGCATCATTAAGCTTTCTTAGATCTACACAAATCCTTATCTCTCCCTTCTGCTTCTTTTCCTAGACTACCAGTGGGCTCACCCAATCAGATTCCTCCACTGGTTCGATAATGCCCACTTCAAGCATCTTTTTCAATTCCAACTAGACCTTGTCCTTATATTTGGGATTAAGGCAATATGGTCTCTTCTTAACAGGCTTCACGTCTGGTTTCAAAATAATTTTCATCACACCCAAATCATTTATGATGCCTTTCAAGTCTGAAAATTTTGTAGGAAAAATATCCTAGTACTCGCGGCGTAACTCAGCCACTTTATTTACTATGGGACCATCCCAATAATCCCCAATCTTCGCAAATTTTGGCTCTGCTTCAGTACCAATGTTTACTTGCCTAGTTTTCAATGGCGTGGTGATATCAGAGTTTTCTATCTGCGGACCTTTGACCTCGCAGTGGCCCTTTGTTTCTGGGATATTGATATTCCTTGAATCCTCATCCTCTCCTTCAGCAATCACATTATAGCATTCTAGCGCATGGTGCACCTGGGTGCTCCAATCTAGTTGAATCAATTCCAAAGAATCTTGTAGAATTTTGAAGATCATTGCCTTAACCTTCTGCAGTGCCTCATCAATCCTTTCGAATCTGTCTTCAAACTGAGGGTCATAAAAAATCCTTCCCCTAAGATATCCCACTCTACGGTTATGTGGCAGAGCTCTATTTCCTGGTACCAATTCATAGGGATTATATCCAGAGTGTGACAAAATAAGCGCACCCACTCTGGCTGCGGATTTTTCCTATAGACTTTAGTCCACATTTCTAAAAGATCGTGTAGATCATTCTGTTTGGTCAATTTAGTGATGTCTAAATTGCAACTTTTAAATGTCAACCCGGGGCTCGTAAGCTGATGAAGTGAGGTGTACTGTATGTACTTAGGCAACTGTTTCTTAAGATTTTTTCGTTTTTAACTTTTAAAGTTTGTTTTCAAGTATATCTCTCCTACTGTGATGTGATGGAAATGAAATAAAGCAAGTGAAGTGTGTGAGATTGTGATGAGCTTTAAATGATTTCTCAACAACTGAAATGAAATAAACTCTTAAAGGAAAATAAAGGCATCAAATAAAAGAGTAAAGACATTGGCCCAGTATCTCTGCTGCTGCAAGAAAATGAAGATGAAATCTATGTCAAATCTAGCTAAAAATAAAAACTAAGCAATGTGAAACTAAAGTAAATCTACATAAAAGAAAGACTAGTCACAAATACTTTAACTTCTTCTTAACCTCTTGTCTTTTAACTGAATATATTATGTGAGAAACAGTTAAAAATAAGCCAAGCAATTGTGAGTTCTTGAGCAATTAAACCAAGCTGTGCTAAGTGATATTTTGGTCCTCAATGAAGATATTAAATTATGGAGAAGAAACCATCAATAGGTAAACAACTTGATGTCTAAAAGCAGAAAGCAACTATGCAAATTAAAGAAATGATAGTAAGGAAATAAAGGCTGCAAAACAAGGAAGGTCAGCACCATAGACAAGATGATCACAAGTGTCACTAGTTGTGAAAAAGAAAAGAAAGAAACTGTCCCGGGCACGCCTAAGAAACCTGCATAACACACTAATCAGTCATGGAAAAGTGCAGAAATATAAATAAGCAGAATTCAAAGTTTATATACAGCTATTATACATGATCAAAACACAGCAATCAAAGGCATTCTTGTACAATTATTATACATAAAATGAGAAAAAGAAATGCAGGAAATTAAAGAGTACTATACAGGCTTTCAGTAAACAGGGGCCCTCTGCCTACTCCAGCCGGCTTAATGATCAGTTACACGCTCAAATGGAAAACAGTCTTCTCATATATTATGCATCAAAATAGAAAGTACAGTGGGGAGTTCAAAATTACATATCAGGAGCTAACTATCCAGCGTTCAAAGACGCTTTATTTATAACAGAGGAAAGCAAACTAACTTAACGAAAACTAAGCTATTCAAGCAGCTGTGTAAAAACACGTAGTCTTACTGCGTCCTCGGATTTAGGCAACGGTCGTTGTGGGCATTCAATCTGTTGTTGGATTCATGTTTCCCACTATCTTCGTGGCTGAGGAAGATGCCACCTGTTCTTCACGTGCTCTAAAACAGAACACGCAGAGTCGTGCCACCACCAATGACTTCTATTGACCGTAGTTGCCTCCTCGTTGACCACGGGTTTTGATGACCGATTTGGGTGAGCTGGAAGGAGACACACCATGTCCTTGGTTCCACGAACTTGCCCATGTGGCTCTTCTTCCCGGAGGACACCTGGAACATATAATTTAATAAAACAGCTGCGGAATCCGGGGTTGGCTGCGGAAACCAGGATCAGCTGCGGAAACCCTGTGTGAGCTGCGGAAACGTAGCATTTTGAACCAAAATTCTAAACCAAACACAATCATTAGCATAATTAGCAAACCATGTAAAAAGTCCTAAAATACAATGATTTGAGCAATTTGATGGAGGGAATGAGTGGTAAAAGAAGGAAATGAATAGGAAAAGGAGGCTGAGAGGATGTGTAAAGAAGTGCAGGTTTGAGGCTCAACATACCCCCACTATGAAGGTGTTGCATGTCCTCATGTAACCAAAACTTTGTCATTGTTTTTCAATTCATGTGCTCAGATGCTTCTGCCAAAACATCTAGCCTTCTTTTCTTTCTCCTTGCTGCCAAAATTGTCCTTGGTTTCTTGACTAAACACCTGAATCTCAAATTGATCAATGTCTTGCTCAGTTTCTTACATTTTACCTTCAATTTTTTGTTCTTCTTCTGCCGGAGTCCTAAGTGAAGCATGGTATTGTCATGGACCATTTTGTCCACCTTGCTTTGTTCTTTCAATGCTTCGTTTTCTTGTTTAATATGCCGGTTCAGGACTTCTAGTTCAAACACCTAATGTTTTAAAGATTGGAACTGTTCATTGAGAGGCAATATAGTGCTTGGACCTGCAACTAATTGCTCCAAGGTCTCCAAATAATTGTATACCTTCTGCTGGTCAAGATCAATTTCAGGTGATCTTCTTGGGCTATGTTAAAAATCAAATTCTGTTTGAGGTTCTGACTGAAAGGGACTCTCTTCGTGTGGAGGAGTGGACTCAAGGTCAAGCTGAGTTGGAGCCTTTTCAGGTGTACCTTCTCCAAAATCAATGAAATGTGATTGTTTTTATTTAGTCACACTCATTCTTTCTTTAAGTCTACTGTTTCTTCTCACTTGTACACTAGTGCTCTTTTGCTGGGCACTCTGTTTTTCTTTCTGTTTCTTCTTTGAGAGGGCAACAGCTTGAAGTTGTGCTAATCTATCAGCCAAGGTTTGGGTGTCTTCTTCTACTGAAGGTTCAGGTGATGGAGATGATTCATGAACAATTGTCTTCCCTTTATCCTTTTTCTGTTTCTTGGTTTTATCTCTCTCTTCCTCTTTTTCTTGGGTAGTTTCCTGAGTTTCCACAATAGGAGGATCCTGGAAAGCAACATCTCTCTTCGTTCTCCTACTTCCTTTTGGGATTCTAGGAGAACTGCTAGCGGAAGCTTCAGTTACTTCTTGGAAATGATTCCTGACCAAAAACTTTTCCCATGTATCCTTGTGATTTTTCAATTGATCCTCTATGAGAATTCTAATGAGGCCATGATGATATAAGTGGGGTTCAATATGGCCTACATTATTTTGTACAGTGGAACTCATTTTATTTAGGCTTCTTAGCAGAAAGTAGGGTAGATTGACGGCATGGCCTTCCATGAAATTCATCATAATTCTTGCATGGTACATATACATGGTACCAAAGCGGCCCTCACATGTAATAAACTTTTGAATGAGTAATAGAAATGCAGTCCATTCTTCCTTAATTACATGTACAGGAATCCCTTTAGTAAACATTGAAGTGTCCATACCTGGGTTCTTGAGCATGTTCTTCCATTCTTGATTTTCCAGCCCTCTGTTCTTGAACCATCTCTCTCCCACCTGAGCTAGACTGGTTGCTGTGGCTATGGTATTCTCTGTTATTGTAAATTTTAGGTCCCCTCCTTCCACGATGTTTCCATTGAAGGACCGAGCAAATGCCTTCATTATCTCCTTATCATATCCTCTGAACTTTTTAATGAACTTTAACCATTTTGCTTTCTTCAATGCTTCCTTCATCTGAGGATATCCTTCTAAATATTTTGTACCTTCGGGTTCAGCTCTAAGTAGCTTTCCCATCTTCGGCTGAAGTTTTGACTGTATGTGGCTGCTCAGGGAGGATGCTTACGGGAAAAACGGATGAATTACGGCTGTAAGTGGAGTAGCCGCAATGCAAAGCGTATTACAGACTGTAAGTGGGGTTTGGAATAGAGCTGTGGAGTTTGTAGCGGAAATGGGAGTGAAAATGGTGTGAGTATGAGGGAGTAGAACACAAGAATGAGTTCAAATGCATGCGGAAATGGAGTGATAAGTGGATGGAATAATGGTTGAATCCTTTAGATCCATGTGGCTTCGCACACGTATCAGTATTGGCTGCGGAAATCATGGTAGTGAAGAGACGTAGTGTAATAGGTCACTTCTTCGTACGACCAATAAATGAAACCGCAGTCCCATTTTGAGTTTAAATTAAGAGTGATCATGGGACCGTTAGAAGGGTATGAGGTGGATGAAGGATTATCGTGGAGGAGAAGTGGGATGATCTTTGTTGAATCATTGCATTTGGTGGCTCTTCCACGATTTAATAACTATGCATAAAATGACATTAAATTGTTGTTTGGAAAAGATTTTGATCATACCTTCATGAGTTTTGCCATTTGTTGATTAAGGTTGTTGATCCATTATTGCTTTTTGACCTTGCAGGTGCCTCATATCCTTGTTGCCTTTGGTGATGATGATGTGAACCTTTGACTGAGATTTTCCTTTGGAAACAGAGTGCTGCTAGCTGTAGAGACAGAGTCATTTCTAGCTGCAGAAACTGGTGCGAGCTGCGGAAACTAAGACATCTCCCTTTTAACTGCACAAAGTTAGTTAGGAAAAGACTAATCTGAATGGAAATAATCCTGAAAAGGATTTTTATTGATGGTATGAGATGGAGTGGATGGAGTGAAGTGAAAAATGAAATGGAATGAAGTGAAATGGAGATGAAAAATATGGAGTGAAGTGAAATGGAATGAAGATGGAATGATGATGGAAAGAGAGAGAGATTTTTTTTTTGGAAAATATGGAGTGTCAGGTGTCCCTAATTTTCACTCCATATTTTCTGTATAAGACCGACAATCTGAGATTGGTTTTCAGGCTTATACACATTTTTTTTTTTTCAATTCAGAAGAAACAGAGATTAGGCTGATGGAGGAGAATGATTCTTCTCCACTAGCCTCATTGCATAATTTTCTTGAAACATTTTGACAAAGTCCTCTTTTGAGAGTGGCTTATGATAAATTTTCAATCGGTGGCCATTCACAATGAGAGGAGTTTGAGACTCATCAATAGTCTTGATTCGAA
>APFE031458728.1:1026-21111 GCA_000404065.3 Pinus taeda | reverse complement strand
ATCTAAGGCAACAAGTGGAAGAAGGAAGAAAATCAGAAGAAATTTTGAAGAAGAAATGTCTTGAAAAGGATGAGAAACATCAAGTTGAGGTAAATATCTTGAAAGTTAAAATAGAAGAAAAGGATAAGCTTTTACGATTTCAAAATAGCTCTAAAGTCTTGGATGATATTCTTAGTAGTCAAAGGTCTCCAGCTATAAAGACTGGTCTTGGTTTTCATGAATCCGTTGAAGGTGAATCTAGTTCACAAGGTGAAGCAAGGAACTCTAAAGAGAAATCTAAAGTGATCAAAGAAGAAAAGAAAGATCCATCTCATCATCAACCAAGGAAAGAAATTCCTCAAAGAAAATCCTTTACTCCTATGAATAATGTTGAATGTTATGTTTGTCATAACCTTGGACATGTTGCAGCTAGATGTAGAAGAAGAAGGGTTCAAGATTATTATGCAGAAAGGTCATCTCAATCAAGGTACTTTTATGGATATTGCTTTGCTTGCAATATGTTTGGTCACAAAGCTACTGATTGTTACAGGAGGAATATGAAACATATAAGATGTTATGCATGTAACAAGCTTGGACATATAGCTAAGGAATGCAGGAACAAAGTATGGGCACCATATCAAAAGGAGAAAATGACATCATCACGCTTGAAGATATGGAGGAAGAAGGAAGTACAGTCAGAGAAAGGTAACACAGCGCATCATACAGACATACCAGAATCAGAGGGAGCTGAAGGTACAAAACTTCAGTGTCCTGAATCTCATATGCAAACTCCTTAAAGGGAAGTTGCATATATACGTGAGTTGGATACTGCACAATCGCGTATATGAGTATTTGAAGGAAGGCAGTAGGCAAAGTGGAGTTGGAAATGAATCTGGCAGAACTAGGCATCTGACTTTCTGTGGCATACTAGTTAACTGTATTTCAGCCCTAATCAGAGGTACGCAGAGGTGACGAAGGAGAGGTGCGTGGGTACGCAGAGCAGAAGAAGGCGAGCTGCGTAGGTACGCAGAACAGACGAAGGATGACTGTGTGTATACGCAGAGAAGAAATAAGAAAAATGCGGGGGTACCCAGAGTAGCGGTGGTTCAGGTGCGTACGCACAGAAACAGTACGCGGCGCGATAGTGTCTTTGGGTGCATGCCTTTCAGTGATGTACGCGGAGCGATAGTGTCTTTGGGTGCGTGCCCTTAGTAAAGTACGCAGCGCAATAGAGTATTTGGGTGCGTACCATGCGCAACGCAGTAGAAGACTGTCTGCGTATGTACGCAGTGCAGCAGAAGGATCTGTGCGGGTGTATGCAGGAGAGCAGAAGCTGAAGTGCGTGGCTACGCAGAATAGATAAAGAAAAAAAAACTGCGTACCTGTCTTAAGGCATTTATTGGCTGACTCTTCTTATTGATATGCATGATCAGATCTGACAAATGGCACAGGTCCAGGGGGAGCATATGTTCTTAATGCATTGTTGGCATTATGGTCCTTGGTGATGATGCTTATTGCTGTGATATGGTTATGAGTTGTTCAGATGATTTCTGGGGTTACATAGTTCATACTTAGATCAGATTTATGGTGCTTACATGGTGATCTTCGTAAGGACAAGAAGAAGTACATTGCTTGAAGTCTCTTGATGATGAGTCTCTCACATGTTGTTATCACCATATGCATAAAGATCATATATTGCAGGATTGCTCTTGGCACATATATGGATAAGGACTGTTGGATGGATACATGGATGATTATTCAAAGATGCATTGACGATGAGTTCTTACCTATATGATCATGCTAAAGTCAAACACTCGTGGAATCACCGAATTTAAGACTAATGAGGAAAGTCTGTCGTTGGGCACGAAGAACTTGCCATTGAGGCATGCAAGCTCCAAGGTACTAAAAGGGTTCTCTAGATCTCCTGGATAATGAGTTGGTGTGAACAGGAGATGATCTGTCACAAGAGGGCCATGATGTTTCACCCTTCAACGACACAAGATAGGGAACAAGTAGTAGATGGTGAAACAAAAGATCAGAGGAGGAGGTAAGGGTGTAAATTGCAGAAAGATTATACTCTTGAACATAACGACAACATGACTTCAAAACGTGGCAGCATTTTGATACCAAGGGATTGGGGGCTTTGATGGAAGCAACATGGATCAGATGGAATGAGGAAAATGACAACCCAAACCCGTGGAAGGCCAAATGATGATGTATGGATATCCCAACCCGACAAGAAGCAAAAGTGTTGATGTTCAAGAGTAACTAACTGCCATAGATAATCGATGATGATTTCCAAATTTTTCCCCCACCACTACTGGCGAGTACCCCAATATTTTTGAAAACAAGCTTGAAGGGGATAACATCTACTTGTAATATAAGTTCGACCTTCGGTCAAATCCAACCTAGTAACAGTTTAACGAACCCAAGGGAGGAGAAGCTCGAGTCTCGTCATGGTGACGAGTCCAATGTCGTCAGGGTTTAACATGTCCAATATAGGCAAAACTCGGAGTCTTTTTCATGTTTAGAGTGTTTTAAAAGGCACATAAAAGAAAACTCTAGGGGTTCCTTTTTCGTAGATTTGTGTCCCTCGAGCCCGAAAAAGTATAAAATAATGCTCGAGAGAACCGCTTGATCATTACGATCAAGGAGTACTTTTCATAATTAGTGACCTCGGTATGAAAGAGTAGAAAGGAAATCAAAGACACATCATTTCGTAACCAATATCGGACTTGAAACGACAAAATTCTGGCAATCTTTACGTGTTTACACGGTCGGAAAGGAGCTTAAAGTAGACCGTCTCTTATTTCATTTAACGAGTCAAAAGGAAAAACTCGACAATCTTTTTCATATTTTACGAGTCAGAAAAGAGCTTAAGGGTGACTTTTCCTAGAGGTACGAGTGGTACAAAGGGTAGCAACTGGTTTCGGCAATGGTGGAACTGCTCAAAATATGTAATGGTCAAGAGGCTGGCTAATAAAACCACTCATCATTGTGGTTCCTCAGGAAAGGAAAAACAACCAAGTGAAAGCATATGATCAGCCAAAGAGATGGTGGCGATGGAACGAAAAAACCAAGGCTCATCTAGCAAAAATTAGCGGATAAAAACGACAATCATGAGGTGTAAATCAAATATGGGTTCATTTTTACACAAGCTTGAACCATGGAGAACTTTGCTTGGATTTGGTTTCATGTTTACACAAGCTTGAAACGAAAAACTATGCTTGTTATAAGTTTTCATGCCCCTAGCATAATGACTCAAATAAAGGTACATGCCCCCTAAGCTTCATTGCATTCAACGAGGTGGATGGAATGAAGGTTCACTTTCGAGATTTTGGAAAGACTCGGCTTGGATTTTACGAGATATTAATCAAAGACTTGATTTGGAAAGGGAGTTGTTTCATTTTTTAATGAGGTTGACACAATGAAAGAACTATCCTCATAATCCTTGTTTCATTTTTTAATGAGGTTGACACAAGATCAAGAACTTTCCTCAACATCCCTTATTTCATTTTTTAACGAGCTTGACACAAGACAAGGAACTATGCTCTACACCCATTGTTTCATTTTTTAATGAGGTTGACAAAGGGACAAACTATCCTTGGGACTCCTTGTTTCATTTTTTAATGAGCTTGACACAAGATCAGGAACTATGCTTGTTCATCTATTCATGGGCCATATGAGAACATGGCTCCCAAGAGGCCTTTGCTGGAAGGAAGAAACGCACTCTAGGAGGGATACATGTCATGAGGCACTAATGACAGATTAGGTTCCAATGCCCCAAATACATGATGTACAAGACCATCAACATGATCATCAGCAGATGCAGAGACAGAATGAGCAGCCACATAATTGACGTGCGACTGGGAAGGTATTGCTTGTGAGCAAGAACCGATAGGGGATGATGGCTACACAGGAGGCACCGAGGGACTAAAGAATGATAATTGATCGATGGTCACCATTCTTCCATTGTGTGGAAAATAGACTACACGGAAAAGTGAAGAGACAAGGGCCCCCATGGCATAAACATAGTCACGACCAAGAAGAAGACTAAAATCTAAAGCACCTTGGACAACCATTATGTCTATATAGACAGTTTTGCCTCCCAAAGTAACAAGAAACTTCGAAAGGATCCCCAAAGGTCAACTAGTTCCTTCGTCAAACACCAACATATTCTGTGCGACCGACACAAGCTGCAGGAAGCCCAAAGCTTGCCAAGTAGTGAAAGGCATGAGGCTAATCGATGCACCCTCATCCAAGACAGTGCTAGGTACTACCTTATCATGGGCATGTACTGTAATCTAGAAAGGCACGTATGATGGAAGGTGAAATGTAGTCAAATGACTCCAGTCGAAGGAAACAACTAAACTACTTGGTGGGGGTATCATATGATTTCCCCCATGCTCTATAGGAACTGAAGAAGGATGCTCCTGATTAGCGGTGATAGGAGGGTCGTTCTCAGACTCAATAGAATCTGATGAGATGAGAAGAACATGAGCAGTGCAATCATGATGCTCTTCCAAAATAGAGTGATCAATGGGCAGTGAATCCAAGTCGACACTCTCTCCGACCAATGGTCGGTCTGGAACGGGCTTAACAAAGCCAGGTTCGGAAAGAGGAGGATGGACAAGAGAAGAATCTAAGTCAATCTCTTTGTCAATGGGGAGATGGTCTTAAGAGAGCCTCTAATAACCAGCTGGAAGAGGAGGCAAAGAAGCTGTAAGACTTTCCAAAACAACAAAAGATTTATCCATGAGCAGACAAAGGTGAAAGGGATGGTTGCATTCACATAGCCTGCAAGGGAATTGAATCTTCCCTTTCTTCTTACCACTACTAGTTGATAGGGTAGCATCGTTATGAGCTTCAAAGGATGACGAGGGGCGAGAGGATCATGAGACCAAACTTCTAATATCCTTGGAATAGCAGGACAATGACGAAGAAGATGGTCATCCTTGCACAATTTACAACGAAACTTAATCTTCTACGAAGGAGCAGAAGGTGTTCCAACCTAAGATGTACTCAGAGCAATAGTTGCACAGGCGGCCTAATGTTTATCAGACTTATTCTTCTTCTTCATCTTCGTCTTCTTCTTCTTAATCTCCTGATTACTAGATGTGAAACTTTCACTGGGCGAAGGAGGAGATGAAGGCGAAGAAACAGGGGAAGAAGGCGTAGGCTCAACCTTGGAATCATCATGTCATGATTCAAATGAAGGAGACGGTGGAACAGGACTCATGACGCTCAGGACCACCGAGGTTTAAAACAACCAAATGGGCAGACCGATGGTTAACCCAGGCAAGGACAATGTTGCCATATATGGATCACCAGCATTTCCAAAAGAAGGAAATGGACCAGGATTTCCATCTGGGGCAAGACCTTGGCCGGTAGACTCGAGGAATATGGCCATCGAGAACGAGTTTGAAAAGCACTCTTATCACAACCAAGAACTTGAGAAATTACCAGGAATATTTCGTGGGCAGTAAATTTTATGATGCAGCGACAAAACTTGACCTTTTCATGTTTCAAGAGTCAAGAAAAGGATGAAAAGGTGACTCTATCTCTTTCGAGGTTTAATGAGCCTGAAAGGACAAGTGCTCAGATGGACCTTTTCTTTTAAGGAGTCTGAAAAGGAATGAAAGTGACTACTCCAAAGAATTAGGCAAAAGGTTTACCAAACAACTCGTAAAACTGCATATACACCTTCGCGATCACATGAAAACCAAGGAGTTTCCATACAACAATCAATCTTCCTGAATGTTGTGTTCAGTGCGTTACGATTTGCAAGGCTACAGACATAGCTTCCTAAGGAGATAGGATCATAACCTAGTGGGGTCTCCCAACATATACTCGATGGTACTGGGAGCAAAAGTCCGTGGTAGCAGCTATTGGATCACAGAAGGAGGAATCACCCAACCTTAAGTGGAAACAAAAGAGACTAGTTTTAACAATGCTGGAGCTCATCTAGAGTTGATCAGTTCATTTAGAGTTGATCTTGAATTATGTTTCAATTTCTGGGCGTTATCGTATGTATATCAAAACCTAGGATGCAACTAGAATGAATAAAGAATCTTTCATTCTGATGAAATCCTACTTACATAAGGGTAGAGAGATCATTCCCAAACCCAAGACAAGACCAAGATTAGCAAATGTAGTCACTCAAGAGACACAATGTATAAATACATCAATCCCTACAGTGCATCGATACTACTAATGAGAGATTTAAAATTTTCCTTCTAATTTTTCAAACATCAAAAACTTGAAATGCAAAATATACTTTCACTTTTGCATAGTAATAAATCCAGTCTTTTGATTTTGATAGCTTTGAATTCTAAAGAAACAAACAAGCAAGCGTGAAACTGATTGATCCAAACAATTGTAATCTATGTCTGGTAATGTAAAAATAAAATTAATATGGAAATTGGTTCAAAAAATAACACTAAACATCAATCAGCAAGAAGCAAGTGATGAAAACATTTCAAGCACACCAACAGGAGGGTTGCGGACGAATCTTGAATAGACAAGTAACCAAGTCAAATAAGTCAAAATTTGAAAAACCAGGTCACAAATCCAAAAATACAAGATTCACTTCAATGAAACCAAAAAGTGAGAGCCTTAAGTAAAAACAATTAAAACAAACTAATAGATAAGAGAAAGGTGGCAAGGGATTAACTAGACTGATGAATTCAGGAAGAAGAATTGAAAAAACAATTCTACAGGAATCTTCATGGGTGTAACACAAGCAACTAGTGCCAATCAGTCACTAGTCGTAGCAATAGAGCGATGTCGTCATGAAAGTACACGTCTTTCATGCGACGATCCGATTTCAGGAGTCGTCACGACTGTGTGACAGGATTCAGTGATGCATAGACTTACAAAACAAAGACAACGTGACGTCGGCGCGACTGTTTAAATTTTTTTAGCAACGATCTTAAAAACAATGAAAGGCAAATAAAAAATCCCAAACAAAGACCAGTCTATCGTTACAGGAAATAAAGGGATTTCCTAGATTGACTCAGGTAACCCAGAAGGCTGATGGTTCAATCCCAAAATCCAAAATACATTAACTCAAAATCAAGCAAAAGAAAACAAGAGAAAAACATAGGACAAACTCCCCAGTGGAGTCGCCAACTTGTGATGCAGGAAAGTGTTCCCTCTGTGGACAGAGGCAACCCCCCTAGCCCTAGAGTGGGTCTAGTCATAGAAAAGACAGATCAACAATTGATTTCCTTAAACAGTCATCATTGGAGGCCTACCTCAACCGATGGTCAATGAAGTTCCGTTGCACTGCTCTAGCTTCCGTTTCCTTTTTCTCAATGAGTGATCAACCTGAAACAATGCAAAGAAAATACAACAAAGCATGTAACTGGAAAACAACAATGATCTATTTACTCACAAAGTCAAGAATTCATGAGTTATCAAGTAAATTACATACAAGACATAGGAAAACATCATTGATAGTATTAATAATGAATTGAGAACAAGCTTACAATCGAGTCTTGGCATCACAAGCCTTCTCAGAGGATCCAGCCAGTATGTTTCTCAAGCATTCACTCTTCAAGGATGAATCTCCCAACATACAATGTCTCTCTCTCACTCATAAGTTTTAACACAAAGTTAAGGGCACTCCACAAACTTCCACAAGCTATCAACAATCTCACACTTGTCACACCCACACCAGCTATCTATCAAACTCAAAAGCACTAGCAACACTGCTCAACCAAAGGAATTGCTAACTAAAAACTAGCAGATCATAGCAATGGTGAGTGATTTTATAGGAGGAGTCTCCATGAAATGTGGAAGAGAGAGCTCATCCTTAGGGTAGGTAGCACAAATGACAGAACTGCCATACCAAAGGAGGAAGGGTGACCCAAACTATGCCAAAAACTAGGTCTAGAGACATCTAGAAGGCCGACAATTGAAACAAATTCGCCCAATTTGGATCACCGCAGGACATAAACTCATTACTCGTGACTGCATCATAGGGAGGCAATGCACGTAGACTTTTCATCACAAGACACAACTAATAACCTGGCGCTGGGTCTAGAAATCCAACTGTCATGGGAAACAGATGTACACCTGTGACGGAGTCGCGATGAGACCGTTATGGACATGGGAATGTCGCGTATATTAAGGGTTTACTAGCAACAAGGTAGAAACTTAAGGAATGAGGGTCAATTTGCAGCAACAGAGAGTATTTGCTTAATCTTCTTGCATCAGTGGGAAGATATGAACATGTTGATTTGACATGACATAGTAGAAGGACTGAAATGAGGACAGTGACAAATTACTGTGTAACAATGCAACAGAAATTAACTCATAAATGGAAGAAAGAAAACATATAAATACACAAAGGAGGTGTTGGGAAGCTTGGGTTGGGCCCTAACCCAAGAGATTCAGCCCTCTGAAAGAGATCAGTGCTAGCTCAAAAACTGTTTCATCTTCATTTATCAAAAAATAACAGTTACATCACATAAATTGTCTTCAACAAGAACTCAAAAATAAGATGACCAATATACTGCACAAATGTGAAAAAATATACTAACAACTAGCTAACCTACTGAGACTCGAAGCCTTCTTATTTATACTAATGGGGACTCCCAATAGTCCTCCTAAAATCTAAGAACTCGGCTTCCTAAAACTGAAGATAATGAACAGTCCTACTTGACTTGCTCGACTGCCCCTTGGAATCATCAATGTGGGCCTTTGTACTCCGAGCTGCTGATGGAGGATTTAAGGAAATGGGTCATTAATGAAGGAGAGACCCCCCTTACAAGTCCTCTTCCCTATTTTCCTCGAGTTTGGCTGCCATTTCCTCATAAATTCCTCATCTTTGTCCAAAATTGTCCAAAAAGACTGCAATAAACACTCATTAGACTACATGGAAAAGTGACTAATCCAATTCACTCTACTAGCATAAATATATTCAAAAACATGCAACAAACTAATGATAATGGTGGATTAAGTCAAAATAAGAAGCAAAATGAGCCCATATAGTTACCCATTTCTAGGGCTCATCATCACCCCCCTATTGAATGGGTTGCTCATCCTCTGAGCAACTAATCTAACTCTTTATCTTTAATAGTGCTGACAGATACCCTGACATCTCAAGCCTCTGATGTGATGTATTCCTCTCTATTATGGAAACCTACTTTCCTATCCACTTCTTCCCATTGTTTCTATTCTGCCTCCTCCTTAACTCCTTCCAACAGTCCTAGCAGCAATGGAGGACTGAGTTTAAGCACAATCCAATTGACTTTCAAATTTTTCATTGAATGCTTATATAGGGGCACTCTCCTCATGGCTTCCCTCATCCTGTTTGGGGAGTGATACTTCTTGATCCTTAGGTTATGTGGAAATGTATTCCACCCTCTCATGAAGGCATGAAGGCAGTCATCGCCAAAAAATCTCTCCATATCATTGAAACGAGCAATAGCCTGTGCTTGCTTGTGAACATAATCAAGGAGAACTTGAGGATTGGCTGCAAGGTGTTGGTGGGCATAGATGAGAGCCAAGGGTTCTGCTGGTTCTAACCTAATCATCAGGGGCTTACTCAATTCTTTTGTCATCATTTTCTGAATTTCCACTACTCTCTTCCCTTCATGGCTCATCCAAGAAGCCATAGCCATTAACTACAAGTCTCCCAATGCAGCATTTGGATCCCATAAATTCATGTCAGTGAGTGCCATGTTGCGTAGGAAAAATTCTTCTAGCTTTGATTTATCCTCAGCTAAGCTATGATCACATAAATGCATAAATTGGCCATAATCTTGAAATGGTATTGTGCCCCTTTGGGCCAGTGTCTTAATCTGCAACTAAAGCCACTGATCTTTGAGATACAATGCATATGATTTAGTTGGCTATCTACACTACAATGCCTCCATTGCCCAGCTAACCATGCAAGCTAATTGGGCTTCCTTCTCCTGTAGCTGCCTTTTCAAAATCAACACTTCAGTTTCTGCTTGGGATTCTTTTTCTTGCTACTGTTTCATCAATGTCTCATTGTATGTCTATGGTTCTTCTTCTGGTTGCTGGCTCTCTGCTACTTCACTACTTGCCTAGGGTCCCTCTTTCTGTTGTTGTCCTCTCAGAGTTGATAGCTCATTTCCTCCTTGAGGTTCCCTTTCTTGCAGCTATTTTTTCAACAATTCATTTTCTTCATGTAGTTGAGCTCTTTTGATGCTCTCGGTATGCCTTACCATGCTCAATTCTCTGCTCATCTCTTTCAACTTGTTTTCCATGTGGCCTATATCCTCAACTCCTTTAGATTTTGCAATATGCATCCAGGTGTGGGTCCTAACTCTCTCCTTTTCCAGTTCGAAGAAAAGTGGCACTACAAATTTTTGTGGGATGATCTTCCCACCCTCTAGAAGATTGCAATAAGAGCCTAAGTTAGGCTGAGGTCTAGGCTCTGGTATCTCTTTTGCCTTACCTTTCTCTTAGGACTGTTCCTCTGCCTTCCTTTCCAGTTTTCCAGTTTTTCAGTTTTTTGTAGGTGATGGAGATTTTGGAGAGAGATTCCTCTTTTGTCATAGTAGGTGCATCCTCAATGATAATAGGTTCTTTCAAAGGTGACTGGGGCTTTCCCAGCTTGATTCTGGTGCTTCTTCGAGCTTTGAAATGCATAGATGTTTGTCTTTTTCTTTTCCCCTTTTGCTTAGTTGGAGTGCTAAGCGCAACAAGAACAACTGTTGCTTCCCTTGCTAGTGTCTCAGGGGACACTTCTTCTTGTTGTTCTTCTTCTTCATCCCTTGCAGTTTTTCCTATGTCTGCTATTTCAACTTTTGTTTCTACTATCTCTTGTGATGTTTTCTCCTTTTGTTGCTGAGTTTCTGCCTTTCCTGTGGTAGTCTTTTTTTGAGTTGTCTTGGGCTTCTTCTTCTCAACTTTTGTCCTCTTCCTCTTTTCTACTTTTGATTCTATTTTCTTCTCTGCTTTAGGTGCAACTGTGGTTGTGTCATGTTTCTCCTCGTCTCTCTGTTTTTCCTCTTTTTCTTCTTCTACTTGAATATTTTGTGCTTCCTCATGGATTTCCTTTTCAAGTTCCTCTTTTTTCACCTCCTCTTCACTGCTAGATGGGATAAGGTCATCATTGCGAGTTTTTATGTAATCTTCTCTATTCATGTTCTTGAAAATTTCCCAGGCTATAGGGATGGTGTACATGTGGAGGGCATCCTCTACCAGTAATTTAATGAGCCCATGGTGGGCCAGCTGGTTTGGAACCCCTGCATTCAACTTGGTGCCACACTCTATCAAAGATTGGAGGAGAAAATATGGTAGACTGAGTTTTCTAGATGTAGGTAGGTCCATTCCATATCTTAGTTCATGCAATAATCTGAAATGATAACCACAGACTATACTGTATCTCCCTTCACAGGAGATATATTTCATGATCTGGTAGTTGACCTCACCTCGTGGATGAGGTATACTTGTCATTCTGACCCCATTCTTATCCTCTACATGATATTCATTAGGTTGAAAAAATGTCTTTTTAGCAACCTGTCTTAGTGGTTTTTCTTCTTTGCTCCAAGGGAGCCCAAGTGGAAGACCTATGATTCTGCTGATGAATTCTGGGGTAAGCTCTATGGTTAGACCCCTGAAATTGACTGTAGCATGGGTTTTTGAATGGGGTCTTAAAGACATTAAAAATTCCTCTGTCACTTCCTCATCATACCCATGAATTCTCTCAAAGAAAGGCATCCAATTTGCCCTAGTAAAGAGGGCTACCACTTCTAGGTGTTCATGCAATTTGGTGGATTTTAGAGGCTCCTTTCTCATAAAACCCCCTGGCATCATGTCTAGTGATTGCTGGAAATTCTCAAGTGAGGAGGAAGGAAACAAATTTGAAGATCGAAAAGAAAGGAATGACTGAGGTTTGTCTTTCTGGAACCAGAGAGGGAATTTTTCTAGTGTTTCTCTTTTTCACAATAGCAATTTGAAATTCCCCCCCCCCCTTTCAAACCCTGTTCTCAACTTGAATTTACTTCTCGGGCTTTTTTGAGGAAATCAATATTTTGACAAAATAGAGAGTATATAAAATAGTGCTTTTTTCTTTCTCATAAGATAAGCAAACTTCACAAATGTAAGTTTACTTCTTTTACAGGCTTGATTTTCTTATGGCTGCATCCCTTCTTTATAGGAGAATACGGGGAAGGAAAAGACAGAATTTTAGTGCAGAGAGAAAAACAAAGAGACTGTATATAATTTAGAAAAACACAAGTAGACTTTTGTGTTCATTTTCCCTTCCTTTTTCAACCCAGTATTTTGATTCTAATCCCACCACCTTGTATAGATATATCACATGAAGAGTGGGTTTCTGATCCTACTTCTTTTCGAGTTCAAATTTGGGAAAAAATTCAAATTTTCCCTCTGTAGAGTTGCTCTCTAGCCTTCCTATAGAAAGGCTCCTATAGACTGTGTTTTTGCTCCTGTAGAATGTGATAATTCTCCTGTAGAGCCCGATAAGTGGGAGGGTTTTGAAAACTAGAAGAGAGTGACTGTTTCAATGTACTGAAGGTGGTAGGTGAGTTGTTGCAGCCGAGAACTCATCGATGCCAATGAAAACAAAAGGTGGTGAAGGCTTCTACTGCAGTGTACTTAAGTTGATGGCATGATCTGCGGTGACGAGGTGAGGTGGCCAGAAGGGTACATTAGCCCCATCCGAACCATTGGTCCCTACTCCAGTGCCATTATGGTATTTAATGTCGCCTACCCGCCATCACTTCCATCATTCCCATTATACACTGCCACCACTACCAATTCCGAGTTTTTCTTCCCAAGTTGGCAGACCACACGTGCTAACTGCACCTTCTGAACTGTTGTTTGAATTGGATGAGGCTTGTTTGAACTCAACGAGGGTGGTTTGAACTGAACGAGGGTGGCCAGTTAGCTGGCCACTGATTTTGTTTAATCGCAACCATCTCAATGGTTTGTGCAGTTCCTAAATAATATTCATGCAACAGAGGAACGAGTTTAGCCACTTACCTGTTAGTCGCTACTGTGCTCTACATGCTCAGACTTTGGCACTTTGTTTTTTTATTGTTGTTACTGTTGGTTCTCATGGTCCTTGAACTAGTGGCTTGGCTAACTTATGTTGGTGATTTTTTATCGGGAACCGCTCCTTACACATTGCATACATCTTCGCTGCATTGACCCTACCTCTAGAGCTTGTTTTTTAAAGGGATCAGTTGTTACAGCAATCCTGCAGGATTTCCTGTAGTTGCTTTTCCCTTTAAAATTTCTAGTTGATGCTTGAGAAGGGATTGAAGAGATAGTTGAAGAAGGTTCTGAAGGAAAGGAATAACAGTTGGAGTGCATCAGGTAAGAAACAAGTGAAGAATGTTGTTGTCTTATTCATTATTTTTTCTTTTGTTCAAAACCAGAAGAGATAGAATTTCTGTGTTTTCTCTATAGGGAAGAAAAACCAAGTGGAAAGGTGGTGGTGCAGGGATGAAATGGAGAGCTAGGAGGATAAATGGTGGAAGGGAGTTCTATAGGCCTTTTGGACAAACTTCTAGCCCTCAAAGTCTTTCCTGAACTTGATTTTGAGCTTCCTGTGGTTTCTACAGGAGTCTCCTGTAGAATGCACAAAGTCTCCTGTAGGATGCAAAATTTCTAGAACAAGTGAGACTGAGGCCTGGGGAAAGACAATGGCGATGGAGAAATTAGATATCAAGGGTGTATGTAGCCTGGCCATGTCCTTTTTCTTTTATGACCCCCCTGCAATCTGCAATGCATTTAGGAAGTTAGTTTTTTTTTTTTTTTGAGACAGTTGGGGCACCTCCAGGAGGTTTTCACCCAGGGTTATTTTATTCTTAGGAGCCTTTAGTTTGTATAGTATTATGTACTTCGTAGTGTATAGTTTGATTAGTGGATCCTACTTAAATAAATAAATAATTAAAATTCGAATTAGAGTTTCTTCGATTTAATAAAGCTCTAGATTTAAAAATAATAATGGGTATATAATAATGAGATTAACCACCGGATTCTTAGTATTTAAATAAATTATAATTAGTAATAATATTATTATTATATAAGGGTAGTGGTAGATAAATATATTGATATTGTAATAAGAATATTCTCATCAATAGTGGAAATAAATAATATTATATTGGTAAACAGTGATATTAGTAATAATATTAAGAATGACAAAAAGGTTGTTAAAGTAAGTACATGTTAAAGAATAAATAAATAAAATAAATAATAACAAAGTTTAGAGATTTAAATATATATATATATCTTATATATATATATATATATTATATAATATATATATATATATATATATATATATATATATATATATATATATATATATATATATATTTACCATCTTATTCTAATAAGTAATTCCCATCTTAATAGAATGGTAAATATTAATAATATATTAGGTAAATATGATTAAAAAATGTGTTTTTCATAGGTTATTAAGGAATATATGTTAATAAATATATCAATAAAATTATAACTGAATTAAGTTCTAAAATTGAAAATAATAAGTATATTAACCATTAGATTTTTATTTAAATAGATAATACTTATTTTTAGTATTATATTGTAATAATAATTTTACATTAGTTGTAGTATTATATATTCTATTTATATTATATTATATATAATATTTATATAATATATGAGTTAATGGGAGAGAATGGAAATATTACCATTTCCTCTTCCCAATATAAGGGTAAGTATTGATGTTATTATTAATGATTTTTATAATAAATATATATTAAATAAATATAATTAATAATTAGGTCCTTGTTTAGAAAAAAATATATGATATACCATTCTAAATATTTAAATAAATAATGAATTTTATTAATATTATATAAGGATATTGGAAAATAAATATATTATATCAGTAATAATCATATTTATATAATAATGAAAAAATAGATATATATAATAATTAAATAAATTTAGGTCCCTCCCCCTAGGGCCTGGTCAAACCTAGCTGTTAGAGGTCCAGTTAACCGTTACCCTATCAATTTAGCTGTTGGAATGGCCTGTTGTCCCTATTTATTGCATCGCTCAGATTGGATCTTCAACTTGTCCTGACAATGAACCACACTAGCTGGTTCGAAACGCGTCGACAAATGATTTTTTATGTGATTTTGTCGAAATTTCTCTCTAAACCTCTTAATAGTTGTTAGTCCATATGAACTCATCATCTTTTCCCAAAAGACCAAACAATGGAGAGGCTAGCTTACTAAATTCCTTAATGAATCTTCTATAATACCCTGCTAAGCCTAGGATACTCTGGACATCTCTTACCTTTTGAGGAGGTGGGACCCTTTAGATGATGGAAATCTTCTTGGGATCCCCCTGTAATCCTTGCTAAGAAATTGTTCTTAAAGTCTCGAAATTATCTATACCCGGAGGTACGCAGGTCCAGTGAAAGAAAAGTGCGGAGATACGCAGGCACAAAAGCATTGCAGGTGCGCAGATACGCAGGACCGGAAGCGCTGAAGATGCGGAGGGGCGCAGGCAGCTCATTGGAAGTAGAGCACACGTACGCAGGAAGACTGTGAGACACAGTGCGCACGTACGCAGGGATGAAGTTGGATATAGTGCGTACTTATACGCAGCTGTTATATGGGTGAAGCTGCGTACCTCTCTTGAGATCTATTTAGCTGTACATGTCTATCATTACTGTGATCTGGATTTTGAAGTAATGTCTGATCTCTGATATCATGTTCTGGTAACAACATTCTGAGAAGTGATTGATTAAATATTGATGGATGAATGGATCAGGTTCTTAATAGCTCATATTTATGTGATCTGATCGACTAGATCTGGTTGATGACTCACTTGTATATATATATTGATCTAGTGCTTGGGTAATTCAGAAGGTTGTTTGAGCTTGAATGTGGTTATTGGGTCCAGTATGAAAATTGGATGAAATGTGGCCCTTTCAGATTATGTGTTGTGCTTCAGTGTATCCAGTGTGAAAATTGATGAAACGTGGTACCTGGAGGAGAGAAGGTTGTAGGTCAGCACCTACGTACTAGTATTTAAGCTAGTACAAGAGCTAAAGGAAATCTTTGGAGCATTGTAGCAGGTAGTAGCCTGCGTACTAGTAAATGGATCGGCTAGTACAAGAGCAAAGGGGGTTGTAGCTCCCGTACTGGTATAAGGCTGCACCAGTACAAAATATTGTAAAAGGATTTTCTTATTAAGAAGAAGATTGAGATGACTTGCAGCAGTTGGTTTTCTCCCGCATTGGGTTTCCACCTTATATCATGGTGTTCATGTGTGTGCCTTATGTGTGATGATCTATTCTATGTTACTGCATCTGTTAACTGATAATATGGTTGATAATGTTCTAATGCACTCATTGAAGATCAATTAACTTAATCATAAGAAGTTGTGGAAGTAGCATATATGAATCTGGTTATGGAAATGAAAAAGTTTTATTAATGTGATAATACTGATTCACCCCCCCCTCTCAGTATTATTTCCAACAATTGGTATCAGAGCAGGTCCTTTGATAGAAGCTTGATCGCTTAAAGGAGATCCGTGGAACAATGGGAAAGAAGTTTAAGAAGAAAGCTCATAAGAAGAAGAAGACATCTAAGAGGGACTATGACAGTGGAAGAATCGATTGGGGATTAGGCATAAGAAGCTCTTCAGATTCAGAATCATTATCAGGTATGAATGTGGTATCCTCTGATGTTCCGGCTATTTTTCCTTGTGAAAGAGATGAAAGTGATAGTGAAACTACTGAACTTGCTCTTATGGGTGAACAAGAAATATATCAAAAGGAGGCTGAATTCAAAAGGCTTTCAGACATAATTACAGAACAACAAGATCTTTTGAACAAAAGGGAATGTGAATTCGAAAAGGTAAAGGAGTTAGTCAAGGTCAAATATCAAAAGTTGCATGATGAAGTCACATCTCTAAAAAGGGAAGTCAATGAAAAGAACACAACAATCAAGAATCTTAGAGATAGATCTAGTGATTATGAAAGTCTTGAAGCTATAATCCTCTCATTAAAGGGAGATCTTGTAAAATCAAGAAAGGAGAATGAAGATCTACATCAAGCAATTGAAAAACAAGACAATGAAGTCATCAGCCTAAAATCCCAGCTGGAATGTGCCTTCCGAGTTCATCAAATGCAACAGAATGTAAGTGAAGAACAAGAAAAGGAGATATTCAATCTAAGGCAACAAGTGGAAGAAGGAAGAAAATCAGAAGAAATTTTGAAGAAGCAATGTCTTGAAAAGGATGAGCAACATCAAGTTGAGGTAAATATCTTGAAAGGTAAAATAGAAGAAAAGGATAAGCTTTTACGATTTCAAGATAGCTCTAAAGTGTTGGATGATATTCTTAGTAGTCAAAGGTCTCCGGCTATAAAGACTGGTCTTGGTTTTCATGAATCGGTTGAAGGTGAATCTAGTTCACAAGGTGAAGCAAGGAACTCTAAAGAGAAATCTAAAGTGATCAAAGAAGAAAGGAAAGATCCATCTCATCATCAACCAAGGAAAGAAATTCCTCAAAGAAAATCCTTTACTCCTATGAATAATGTTGAATGGTTGAATTTTATGTATGTCATAATCTTGGACATGTTGCAGCTAGATGTAGAAGAAGAAGGGTTCAAGATCATTATGCAGAAAGGTCATCTCAATCAAGGTACTTTTATGGATATTGTTTGCTTGCAATATGTTTGGTCACAAAGCTACTGATTGTTACAGGAGGAATATGAAACATGTAAGATGTTATGCATGTAACAAGCTTGGACATATAGCTAAGAAATGCAGGAACAAAGTGTGGGCACCATATCAAAAGGAGAAAATGACATCATCACGCTTGAAGATATGGAGGAAAAAGGAAGTACAGTCAGAGAAAGGCAGCACAACACAACGTACAGACATACCAGAAGCAGAGGGAGCTGAAAGTACAAAACTTCAGTGTCCTGGATCTCATATGCAAACTCCATAAAGGGAAAGTTGCATATATACGCGAGTTGGATACTGCACAATCGCGTATATGATTGTTTGAAAAGGCAGTAGGGAAGATGAAATAGATCTATGAAGTATGATTTCGATCTGGAAATCTGACTGTCAGTGGCACAAAGGAGGACTGTTATTCGACCCTAAACATAAGTACGCAGGTGATACACAGTGAAAGTGCGGGCGTACGCAGCAGAGTATAAGACCCGGAGCGGAGGTACGCAAGCGAAGGCACAGTCCCTGTGCGGCGATACGCAGCTTAGCAAAAGAGCACATGCGTAAGTACGCGGCGTAACTGAAGAACAGGTGCATAGCAAGCTCAAAGGTACGCAGCGCGATAGAAGGATTCCCTGCGGACTTACATAAAAGTACGCAGCACGATGGAAGAAAAAGTGCATAAGGTACGCGGGCGGCTTATGGCACAGGTGTGTGGGTACGCACTGTAAGTGAATACTGACTGCGTATGTACACAGTACAGAAGAAGGATCTTTGTGGGTGTGTGCAGGGGAGCAGAAGCTGAAGTGCGTAGCTACGCAGGACAAATAAAGAAAAATGGCGTACCTGTCTTAAGGCATTTATTGGCTGACTCTTCTTATTGATATGCATGATCTGATCTGACAGATGGCACAGGTTCAGGGGGAGAATATGTTCTTAATGCATTGTTGGCATTATGGTCCTTGGTGATGATGCTTATGATTCATCTTGCTATGGTGATGAGTTATTCACATGATCAGATTGGAGGTTGATTCTCTAATGGTGTTTGCATGGAGTCTTTATTGTTCTTGGCACATATATGGATGAGGATTGTTGGATGGATACATGGATGATTATTCAAAGATGCATTGATGATGAGTTCTTACCTATATGATGATAGGTCGTTTCGTGCATATGTTGATTGATGCAGATATTCCCTATTGATGATACTTGGTCCATGCAGATCTGGATGGCTATGGCGTTTCTCACATATGATAGAATGATTCTATATTCTATGCAAAAGGATGAGTTGATGAGGACATACATTGATGATTCATGCAAGCTGCTGGTCTAGTTGTTGTTGACAAATACTATGAAGCAGATCATACAGTGTTGTTGCTGATATTTATCTTAGGTGATTGGTCTTTTTTCATGATGTAATAGTGTGTCTCTATTGTAGTCATCTCTTCAGGTCATGTAACGACCTATGTTGGTTTCCCCACTATGCCTGGGATGAATGATGTTATCATATCTAAACTTTTGGTGTATCACCATTAGGATGGGTGATGGATGTATGTATTGAGTCTTTTGGTGATAGGAAGGTCATTTATGATATATAGAGTCATGTTCTTCTTGTAGAACATCTTTTGCAGACCTTTCTTACAGTCAGGGGGAGCTTGAGTGTGAACAACACTATATAGCAGAGCAGATATTTCAGAAAGAGCATTATCAGATTGGAGCACCATGGCATATACAAAGGGGGAGTTCATTCAGAGACTTCAGCAGATCTCGTTTATAGTCAAGGAGATCATGTTCTTAGGGGGAGCATAACCCTTTGCCCTTGATGTCAAAAGGGGAGAGTGATTCGGTGTTGTTGCCATCAAGTCCAAAGGGGGAGATTGTTGGCATTATGATGCATGTGTTGTACTTGATGGAAACCCTCTCATAGAAGATAATCTCACTTGTATACATTCAGATGAATCTACACATATCAGATGTGACAGAGTGCATGGGTTACCGGACATCAAAAAGGGATCAGATGACAGTTCACAAGTAAGCTTTGCCATCAAGTCCAAAGGGGGAGATTGTTGGCATTATGGTTAAAGTGTTGTCCTTGATGGCAACCCATTCAGGTGACAGATCATAGTACCTCAAGTCATAAGCAAAGATTGAAGATCAGCTATCAAATATTGAAGAAAATAAGGGGTACGCAGGTACACCTTACAGAAGGTGCGTACATGCAGGCTGGTGTTACATAAAGTGCGTACATACCCGCAGTTATCCCATTCAGGAGGTGCGTACCCCCAATTCACTTACTTCAAGGCAGAGAAAAGCACATGTGGGGTTTCTTATGTTTAACTCTTGGTATTTAGCCAACAGAATTGTGTTATTGTGGTTTTGGCCCGTGGTATTGTTTTATATTATTATTATTATTGAGCCCCATGATCCATGATTTGAG
>APFE031458724.1:13137-32522 GCA_000404065.3 Pinus taeda | reverse complement strand
AAAAAAAACAAGCCTTACGGCTTAAAGTTAGCTTTACCCGAAAACTAAATATTTTCCTCAATGTTTCTGATTTTCCGAGATCACACTAAGGCGCAGCAAAAAAGAGCATACGCATGAGAAAAATCCTTCCTTTCTGTTTCTGATTTGCCCAAATTGCACAGAGTCACAGGGCAAAGAGCATACGCAGAAATGAAAGGTATATATCTGGTAATAAAAAATAGCTAAATAAATCGAAACCGAAATAAACAGAGAGAAAATAACTGTAAACTGCAAATAAACACTATATACCTCCAGATCTTAAAAATGACACAGCTAGGGCTACCGGAAACCTTTTCGCGTGAAACAAAAGGGGTTCCTCATTGGAACAGATGCTCCTAAAATAACAGAGCAGTCCTCTCGGCCCGAAAGCAGTCAGAAACAGCAGATCTAGGAGATGGCAGTCGGATGCAGTTGTACCGACTTCAGATTTGGATCACCAACGGACGCGGCCCTCAAATAGCTTCGATACCATGTAGGAATTTACAAGGTAAGTTCCTCAGACAGAACACCAAAGGACACCGCTCACAAACAGATTACAAATCAATACACCAGTATTTTGACATGGTTAAAACCCTCAAAGAGGGAAACAGTCCACGACCTGAGCCAACACGGCAACTTTAGGCAATTTATTAATAAAAGAATGAAAATTTACATAAGCTTCTCTCGTGAACGGTTAACCTACAAATGACCCTCCATGCGCTTTAAATAGAATTCATGGACAAATCGGGTGTCAAGCCACGGATCAAGTGTCGGTAATACCGAGAGAATGAACCGTCGAATCACTACATATCGTGACCGTCGGATTGTAAGTTACAAATGTACATAGTAAAGAAACACACTTTACCTAACTCTATACTAGGCCAAATTATACTTAGCTATTCCTATGTGTCGGAATATCCTAACACTCCCGACCTGGTAGGGCTAGCTACCAGGTTAAGCATGGTTTGATGTTATCCTAGATCCTACCTTTCTCATCCTGAGGTAGATTTAGACCCTAACAAGTCCCAAGTCAGAAGGGAGGAAATCCCAACTCTATCAAAGACACACAACACAATAGGACATGCGCAGCTTCCAAAGGAACAATCCACACGGATGCGACAGTCACAACACACAAGGGAAGGTAGCATGTACAACACCTAGTGGGACAGTCCGTGTGAGTGTGATGGTCGTTATAACAGGTTTATGTGAAAGGTTTTGTCTGATGTCTGGGGAGGTGACCAACATGGGTAGGACAGCGTTAACAACTTATAAAACACATTTTCATAAATATATGTATTAGAACAACTAAATGAGTTCAATTGTTTAAAACAGGTTAAAGCAACATGTATTATAAGTGTTCAAGATAAATCTTACAAACAGTTACAACATGTGTGAAAATGTGTTGGCCTGTTAGTAGGCTTCTGAATTAAGTGAAAGTTCCAAGACACATCGATACACCATTACCTCACTAACCCCGTGGGTGAGGCATTGGAGCCACTGATCGCTCCTTAAAGAAAATATTAAAGACTCTCAAGGCTATGTGGGAGGAGCCAAAGTGAAAAGTCTTTTACATGTACAAATGCGAGTTATTTATAGCCAAGGGTAAAATTGACCCTTGTGACTGTTCGACTTCCCTCATGACAATTTGACTTTCATGACTTTTCAACTTTACATGTCTCTTCAGATTATAAGTGGGTCTCCTAGACTTCCATGTTACATTACATTGATTGACATAGTATGGCCCACAATAGTGATGTGGCCGACATGACTCATGACACAACTTGACATGAAAGTGTTCGTACGTTCGATATGTTGTTGGTGTGCATGTCGAGTTGTTGTGCTTCTGAGTGATGGATTGTTGGGCAATGAATCCCCCCACAGCATGTTTTTGGGGCTTAAAGCCTGAGTTTTGGTCAATGTAATGTAAAGACTCCGCGAAGTACGGGCGTAGAGCACAAAAGTCTAGGATGATTCATAGGGTTGTCCGTCCTAAGAATTGTAAAATAATGTAAAGTTGAGTCGGCCTACCCATGGTCCGTGAACCATGGGATTGTATAAATAGAGCGAGGCTCTAAGTGTAAAAGAAAAGTTGAAGAAGAAGTAAGTAGATAGATGTGAAGGAATGGTTAGAGAATAGAAGTAGATCTGAATAGTATTGGGTCGTAGTAGTAGGAAGAGGCTCTACAGCTGAGTGCACAGAGTCCTAGTAGAGTTTGCAACTGAGTGCGCAGACCCCTGCAGTTGAGTGCACAGGGCAGAGTCAGGTCTGTACTTGAACTGAACTTGAAAAGATCATTAATAAAGATAAGTTGGACTTGGAATATCATGCATCTGGTCATGGATTTATATTTTCTTATGCATTAAGTGTTATCTGTTTATTTATATGTGCACACTTGATAAATACTTGTCTGAATGTTTATGTATGAAAATATTCTAAGTAATTAGCGAACAAAACCTAATTAAGGAAGACTTGGATGAGTAACACAGGTTGTGTAGTGGTTAGAACTGCGCGAAGGTAGTAACGCAGGACGTAACACACCTGCAGGTCCGCGTAGCCCAGTAAGCACTAAGGTTGGATCGTGTCTCTATCACCACATGTCAAACATCCCCAGGGTGTGGAAACTTGGTCCCAGTACCCTCCCATACTACTTCAGGTGAGACCTCAGTCCACGCTCTACAGACTGTTGCCGAAAGGGCTAGTAGTATCGGGATTTTCTTGGTTAAATCTCTTCTGAACCTGGGTCAAGCCCCATGTAGCCAACAAATGGTTCTGTTGCCAGGACTGGGATCTGCCTAAGGGATGTTTGATGTCGTGCCACTGGAACCCAACAAAGAAGGAAATTGAAGAGTGGTTGGACAAGAAGATTCATGAGTTCGCGACATAGGAAAACAGAACTCCACAACTATCTGAGAAAATGTGGTTGGATCGCTATGTGTATACAAAAATCCACGAGATTTTCTTTACATCCTTTCCTTCTGAACTATATGAGTGGATCGGGAGGTTAGCCGACATCCAGGGAAGGTGTAGGCTCAACCAACTGATAGTGTGGACTCTGGAATTAGTGCGCAGGCTAGAGGCATCAGAAGATAATATCGCGCGAGTTGTGGACCATTGGCTCGACCGGATAATAGGGGGATTCATCACTGAGTTTGCAGTAGACACAACCATGAGCTACAGTGATGCAAAATGACGCTTTCTCAAGGGACCATGAGATAAGTATATTAAATCTTTGAATACCTTGATTAAGATGTTTTTATGTGAAAAGCGGGTTATTCAGATACATTAATGTTTGGGACGATGTTGAGCGGGAAGATCTACAAAGGTAGTGGGGAATTAGAAAACAGTCCCTTAATTTCACCTTCGTGAGAGAGCGAGGAAGAGATCACTCAGGTCTCTCCGAGAAGTGCGGTTAGTTTGATAAAGCAGCGCATTCCGTGGTTACCACCTCCACCCACACCACCACCTGCTTCACCTCCCTCACCTCCATCTCCACCCACTCCACCTCCACCACCCCCACAGTTCAGCATGGCGAGCGCGATCAAACTACCTGTATTTAGAGGTGTAGGGAATCAATATCTGGACTAGTTCTAGTTTGTGGAAAGAGCAGTGTGGGAAGCGCAAGGGGTCACAGATGACAACATTAAGAAGGCTACATTGGTGAGCATGATGCAGGATCATGCATTGACATGGTATATCAAGCACTCTAATGAGCACCCAAATGCAGGGATAGTAGAGATCCAAAATGCATTGAACAGAGAATTTAGCTGGTCAAAATCAAAGACACAATTAATCATCGGTTTTAAAGAGATTGTGCTGTTTCTAGGTGAGACCCCCTGGGATCTGGATTAGCAGCTAAAGAGTATGATCTGCGAGGCCAATATGATGCTAAAAGATGCCCAGCATCGCACATGGTTTGTGGCATTCGTGACATCGCACTTGAGGATGGTTCTATCACAATAGAAACTTTCTACCCAGGCCAAAGCATTGGAAATGCCAATTAGGTTGCATGAGACCCCGATACAAGACCTTGGGTTGGGAGTTCAACAAATCCACACGCAACTACAGAATCTATGCCTGGAAATGCAAAGTTTGAAGCAGGATAGGGCACCATGGCCAGAGGCACACAAAGAGGTATGGTGCATAAAATGCAAAGGTCAGGGCCATGACAAGGATCATTGTCCAGTATTCGCAAACTACTTGGCAAGAGGTGAGCCAATGTCGTTGAGACCAGAGGCACAGGCAAGGCCAAGTGTGACACCTATGTTATGGTGCACGATCTGTCAAATAGGAGGAAAACACATGATGGATAATTGTCATTTGTTGAAGAAGTATACACAAACTCCTTAGCAGTTGTTTTGTAATTTCTGCAGGTCAGTAGGCCACGACGAGCGCACTTGTCATAGCTATGAGCTAATGATGGATTAGACCCTAGCCTATAGGATGCAGACAGAAACACGAGCCCTCGACCCAGCTACGGGGATGGCGCGTGCTAGATTTCAGGGGCGAGATCGAGGACAAGAAGGAACGGGACTAGGAAGGGGACAGAGACACTTAATTTGTTACAATTGCGGAGGACCAGGGCACTATGCCCGTGATTGCACCAACCTGACAAGGATCTCCTATTCGTATTATGCTCAGTTTGATCATGAAACAATAGATTGTCCTACATTGATCACACATATACACGAAAAAGGGATATTCCAGCTTCCTCCGACTCAGAATATACACATGATGAGGTTTGAACCGCACGAAGAAGACCTGAATGTAAACATGATGCTCAGAAGTAGTGCAACCACGGGAGAGGATAAGGGGAAGCAGCCAAAGGAAGATACATGGGTTCACAAGCCCACTGCAAAGGAACCTAAATTTGACTTAGAGCACGCGAAGGAGACATTCATGGAAGCTAAGAAGAGCTTCATGGAGGTCTCCACTTCAGGTAGTAAGGATCAAATAGAGCTAGGAATGGACCCTTCAATGCTTACTACCTTTCTGGAGACATGCATGAAACCGTTGCACGACAAGAAGGTAGTTAAGGGACTATAGGAGCTAATCATTAGGTGCGCGGGGTCAGGAGAACCGCGGGTAGTCTAGAAATTAGGGAAGCATGCATTGCACACCGGGAGGGAAATGAGATTTATTGCGTAGATTTATGAGCATGAAATGGATCGGGTAATCCTAGATCTGGGTTCAGACACAAATGTGTTACCAAAGAAAACATGGGAACGCATGTAGGCTCACGTTATAATGGTCCCCTATTCAACTACGAATGGTGAACCAACAAAAGATTTTTCCCATGGGGAGGTTGAAAGGGATAACAATCGACATTGAAGGTGTGAGCACGCAAACGTATTTTAAAGTTATAGAGATTATCGATGATAGAAATCCCTATCCCCCATTGTTAGGGATATACTAGGCCACCGATATGAATGGAGTCATCAACCTAAAGAAGCAGAAGATGATATTCGAGAAGAAGTCTTTACGCGTAGTAGTCCCAGTAGACCCAGCCGAAGGAGCGCGACGATGAAAGCGATGATCAGTTGGATTGTATTTGCAAGATAAATGCACGAGACCATGATTGGGTAAATCCGACTGTAGATGGGAGAATCTCGTGGGAGCGCAAAAGCTCCTGCACTTCGAATTTAGACGAAGAAGCAAAGCGTTGGCATAATCGATTGCACGAAGTGATAATGTTGAATTACAACATGATGATCAGATCATTGTGTTGCGTGACAACAGAAGCATGAGAACTACCGACATGATGGATTGATAGCGGTGGAGGAATTCTTGAGCAAATTTGAAAGCGTGGTACCAAAACAACAACGGTTCAATGCGTTGAAATGGTCACTACGTGCAACACCCGCACGATGGTGGGGTACACATCAAGGCTTGTGCGAATGTAGAAGGATGATGAGCCTACGGTTTAGAAAACCGAAACTCCGGTTGGAAGACAAATATGATGGACGAGATGATTCGTGCACTCACCTCACGAAATGGACCAAGGTCTACGAGGAAGAGCCACAACCTGAATGGGTACACTTATTCTACCATACCTTGGATGTCATACCCATGAACTGGTATACTGAGACAGAAATTTGGCATGGTACAGGCGAATAGGATGTCTTGCGCGAGGGATTTTTGCTAACATTCACATTTGAAGACTGGTGGTTGGATATTGTTAATGATGCGCTGCAAGCCATAAAGGCCGCCATCTTCAAAATATCTCAGGAGCCACGAGAACTTCTTCAACCAGTATGGGCGACCTAGTTAAGCAGCGCCCTAGAATGTTATAACGTGCAAGTAGAGGAGGATGATGACGACCCCCGAAATATTAATATTCCAGAAACTGAATGCTGTCGCGAGGTTCGAGGACCACAATTGAGGATCCTGATATCACCGCCACTAAAAAAAAAGAAGGTAAACATTGGCTCAGAAGTGGAGCTAAAGTATGCGACACTTGAGGATTATTGGGACGATGCTACAGTAGATAAGGTCGTTGAGTTACTCCGTGAGTATCAAGACTTGTTCCCGACCAAAATCACGAACTTGAAAGGGATCATTGGTGATTTAGGGATGATGAAGATCACTCTGAAACCGGACGCGAAGCCAGTTAAGCAGCGGCCTTGCCAATTGAACCCAAAGTATAAAGAAAAGGTCCACGATGAGTTAGACAAAATGCTCGCAGCCAGAATTATTGAACCAGTAGAAGAATCTGACTGGGTGAATCCTATGGTAGTGTAGGAGAAAAAATAGAAAGGCAAAATAAGAATATGTGTGGACCTCAGGAAGCTTAACGATGCTTGTGTTCACAATCCATTCCTGATACCTTTCACAGATGAAGTATTAGAAAACTTTGGTGGTCAGGAAGCCTACTCATTCACGGACGACTTCTCAGGATACCATCAGATCAAGATTGCACCAGAAGACAGGAGCAGAACTACCATCACAATCGAATGGGGCTGCTTTCAGTACACCGTAATGCCTTTTGGCCTGGAGAACACGCCTACCATATTCTCACACATAGTGGTAGCGGCATTCAAAGAATACATAGACAAGTTTTTGGAAGTCTATCTGGATGATTAGACTGTCTTTGGATTAGTTAAACACCATATTACGAGCCTACATCTGATGTTGGATACTTGCCACCGACACCAGATTGCATTAACCCTTAAAAAGTGCACCTTCCTCATTCCCTTTGGAAACCTACTAGGCCATGTGGTCTGCAAGCAAGGTCTGAGTGTGGACCCCGCGAAGATTGTTGTTATTCTGAATTTGGAAGCACTGCGCAGTGTCAAACAACTACGCACTACTTTGGGGCACACTGGTTACTATCGAAAGTTTATCAAGAGCTATGCCCAAATAACAACACCATTGGAAAAACTATTGAAGAAGGATGCTACATATTGTTAGAATGATGATTGTATGAAAATTATGGATGTTCTCAAGGAGAAGACGGCATCCACTCCTATCCTAGTCTTCCCGAAATGGGACGTGGAATTTCACGTACATGTTGATGCGTCGTGTATTGCATTGGGAGCTATACCCACGCAGGAAGGCGTGGAAGGCATGGATCACCCGATCGCATTCGCGAGTCCATGACTGTCCAAAGCTGAAAAGAACTACTCTATTACTGAGCGTGAAGGGTTGGCAATGGTGTACACATTCCAGAAATACCGACAATATTTACTTGGCAGACACTTAAAGATGTATACTAATCATTCCACGTTGAAATGCCTAGTGAGAAAGCATGTGTTGGGGGGGCACATATGTAGATGGCTTTTACTATTTCAAGAATATGATTTTGAAGTCATAGTCAAGCCAGGACACCTAAATGCAGGGCCCGATCACTTGTCATGAATAGAGACAAGCGAGGAACCAACAAATTTGGAGGAGGGACTATCGGAGGCACAGCTCTTTGCAGTGCGCATCACAGACGGCCACTTCGAAGATACAATCCATTTTTTAACCACAGGAACTACACCGAAGGAATACTCCGTCCAACAAAAGAAGGAATTGGTGGTGCATGCGATGGACTTTTCTGTCATCGCGGGGCACCTCTACAAAATGGGAAACGATGAGATATTGCAAATATATGTACTTGAATTTGAACAAGGACAGATCCTCATGGAAGCACATGGAGGTGATGTAGGAGGACACTATGCAGGACGCGCGACTGCACAAAAGATTCTTCGTGCTGGGTTGTGGTGGCCAACCTTGCACCAAGATTCAAAATCCCACATTGGCCTACGATATCTGTCAAAGGACTAGGAAACCATCATGCAAGGACGAGATGCCACTCAATCCACAAACGACATTGCATCCATTCGAAAAATGGGCAATCGACTTTGTGGGACCAATCAAACCACGGGGAAAGATTGGTGCGCGCTACATAATCACCGCGACGGATTACTTAACACGGTGGGCGGAAGCACAGCGAGTTAAGGACTGCGCGGCTGCTACAGCTGCGAAGTTTTTATTCAACAATCTGTTGATACGATTTGGGTGCCTGAAAGTCTTAATGAGTGACCGTGGAACGCACTTCTTGAACGAAACCATCAACACACTCACCGAGGAGTTCTAGGTGTATCATCAACAAAGTACATCGTACCACCCACAAGCTAATGGGACAGTAGAATCATTCAACAATATACTGGAGACTCGATGACCAAAGTATGTAATGCACAGTGAAATGACTGGGACCTATGCATACCTGCTGTATTATGGGCATACAGAACCACGTACAAAAAATTGACAGGTCAGACACCTTTTTAGTTAGTCTATGGCGCGGAAGTTGTCACGCCAATGGAATACATCATACCCAGTTTGCGAATCAAGCACTTACAGGCATGTTGGACCGCAACACCTTGGAAGAGAGTCTCTTTCAATTGAAGAACTTGAGGAAGAACGATTTATGGCGAGATTTCATCAGCAGGTACAAAAACAATGTGAAAAGGCTTGGCACGATCATCACATCAAGTTGCGCACCTTCAAGGTCAACGACTTAGTACTATTGTACGATGGTAAATTCAAAAAATTCCTGAGAATGTTCAGAATGCATTGATTGGGACCATATGTGGTAAAAGAGGTCACATATGGAGGTGCAGTCCAACTAGTCAAAATTAATCAGGAACCCTTCCCAGGAAAAGTAAACGCAGACGCCTGAAGCCCTAAATGGGTGGGCCGGCTATCTGACTAACCGACCAAAGCACAGTCTTCACGACCTAAGAAGCCGGATAGGGGTGCAGGACTCTAAACACAAGAACTAGCAACCGGTACCAAAGAATAGAATCGAGTCAGACGCAGATGATTCAAGAGAAGAAATGGAGCAGATACATGAGACAATGCAACATTGTGCTGCGGACACCCAAGCTGCGCGAGACCTGCTGCATGGACTTCATGCAAAGATCGTCGCACCAGTAGAGTGACTTGGGACGAGTCACGATGATTGTGTTGGGGGCCTATTGGGTAGCGGATCCCCCCACAGCATGTTTTTGGGGCTTAAAGCCCAAGTTTTGGTCAATGTAATGTAAAAACTCCGCGAAGTATAGGTGCGAAGTGCGAAATTCTAGGATGAGCCATAGGGTTGTCTGCCCTAAGAATTATAAAATAATGTAAAGTTGAGTTGGCCTACCCATGGTCCGCGGACCATGGGATTGTATAAATAGAGCAAGGCTCTAAGTGTAAAAGAAAAGTTGAAGAAGAAGTAAGTAGATAAATGCGAAGGTGTGGTTAAAGAATATAAGTAGATCTAAAGAGTATTGGGTCATAGTAGTAGGAAGAGGCTCTGCAGCTGAGAGCGCAGAGGCCTAGTAGGGTCCGCAGCTGAGTGCGTCAACCCCTACAGTTGAGTGTGTAGGGCAGAGTCGTGTATGTGCTTGAACTGAACTTTAAAATATCATTAATAAAGATAGGTTGAATTCGGATATCGTGCATATTCTCGTGGATTTATATTTTCTTATGCATTAAGTGTTATCTGTTTATTTATATGCGTGCACTTGATAAACACTTGTCTGAATGTTTATGTATGAAAATATTCTAAGTAATTAGCTAACAAAACCTAATTAAGGAAGACTTGGATGAGCAACATGGGTCACACAATGGTTAGAACTGCGCAAAGGTAGTAACACAGGACGTAACGCACCCATAGGTGCGCGTAGCCCAGTAAGCACTAAGGTTGGATCGTGTCTCTATCACCACATATCAGACATCCCTAGGGTGCGGAAACCTAGTTCCAGCACCCTCCCATACTACTTCAGGTGAGACCTCAGTCCACGCTCCCTAAATTGTTGCCGAAAGGGCCAGTAGTACCAGGATTTGCTTGGCTAAATCACTTATGATCCTGGGTCAGGCCCCACATAGCCAACATGGATGTCCTCATGGTGTACCACTACTTGACCTCTGCATGACAAGGTGTGCGAAGTCTTCGATGGTCGTTGAGTTCGCTTGATGTTGCGTTCGCATGTTTCTCCTTGCTTGTACTTTGGCATGCTTGACATGTTCGTCCGTTCATGAAAATTGCATGTTCGTCCATTCATCCATTCGCGAACACATCTTCGCATGTTCGTCCATTCACGAAAATTGCATGTTCGTCCATTCATCCATCCGCAAACACATCTTCGCATGTTCGTCTGTCCATCCGTCCGTCCGCGAACACATCATCACATGTTTGTCCCTCTGTGAACACATCTTGGCATGGTCGTTCATTTTCAAACACATCTCCTTGCATGGATTGTTTGCTCATTCATTCGCGAACACATCCTTTTACGTGTACTCTCCTTGTTCATCTCATCTGTCGTCGCATCATGTCTATTTATGTACCTATATCTGTAATCACTCATGATGAGATGACATCAAATCCATAAACTTCCTAGTCTACAATGATGCATGATCATTTTTAGATGTAGATGACTAGGAGAGAGGACAAGGTTACAAAACTGCGCGAGGCAAGTTTTGAGCTGGGATGCGGGCTCTAAGCACTATTGGTGAAAATTGCGCAGAAGTCACTGGGAGGTGGAGACAAGAATTTTGGATCAGCAGTGATTGTTTGCGAGATCTCGCTCGGCTAGAGGACAAATATGCGTAATTTTTGGGAAAAGTGATGCGGGTTGGCGGAGGACTGGGCAGGCAAGATCTGTGCAATTTCATGAGTGAGTGGGAAGCGGGCGCTTGGCAACAAAAACTATGTAGTTCCTGGAGGGAGATGGAAGTGGGATGCGGAATCTTAGCAGCAAAAACTACACAGTTCCTGGAGGCAATTGGAAGCAGGCTGTGGGAGCTTGGCAGCAAAAACTGTGCAGTTCCTAGAGGGAGCTGGCAACAGGCTGTTGGGAGCTACTGGCGGGAAAAACTATGTAGTTTCTAGGAGGCTAAGCTATTGACCACCTCTACGCAATTTCTGAGCTTAGTGGACTGTTGGACTACATAGGGCTTGCTCATGAAATTTGCGCAGTTTTCCAAGTGAGCAGTCGATCAGCTGACTGGTGACTGGCTAGGAAAACTGCACAATTTTCTAAGGGAGATAGGGACGAGCACTAGATGTCTATCTGGCCTATCTACGCAATTTTCTCAGTCAGTGGAGTGGGGCATGGTCTACAGCTTCTACTCAATTTTTTAGGGGAGTCAATCCTAGGCTGACTGCCTAGTCAAACTCTTTGGTTGACCAATAAGAGGGTTGATTGATGAACTTGCAGGCAGCGCAGCTTGAAATGGCTTGTTGGGTGCTTCTATGTTGTTCTGGTGACAGTGGATCGAGTCAATGTAGGGGTGATGGTCAGGCTATGAGAGGGTGATCTGGTCATCAGAATTTCAGCAAAAATGACTAAGTGTGTGAGTGAGTGAAATGGTGCATACACGACCTTGCAAACACACACTCACATGACTTGATGATAAGACACCTCAAAACATCAAGACACACATACTCAACATGACCGATCAATAGTGCAAGTGACAAGCGTGATGCTTGTAATTGATCGTTAGACAACCTCGACGATGCTTGTGTGATAATGGATATGAATCTATGTGTGAATGTGATAGATGTTTACCTAGCGAACAAAACACGTAAACACAAAGTGAAGACCTTGTGCACGACTAGAACATGGTCACAAGCGAGACATTAATACCAACATACAAAAGTTGTTTGTTGAACAATCAAGCAAGGTGGGTGCAAAGACTCACACGATCTCACGGGGTGAACCGAGTGCGTGCAAACATCAAGTAAAGCTCTCAAAGGAGGCTCTAAAATTTGATGTGGGCCAAAATTTTGGAGGGTGTTGCAGCCGCTACAACATTTGGCGACACACTGGTAGAACTCCAGCTTCTCTATTTTTGTCCTTTCATAGCACAAGGTCTTGGTCTTTCAGGCAGTATTGAATCAATGTGTGGGTTTCTTTGGTTTCCCCACTTACCCCATTAACAAACACGGTTCACCCTTTGCCAACTCAGTCAAACACAACAAAAATTTTAGCTGGATCATAATGTTTCGAAATCGGGGAGGGTAGTTTGGCTCACTATTTGAAAATTTTCACAGTATAAGTTTTCATCTCTGGTCTTGCTTCATTGCCAGCAGGACTAGAGAGTACCCCAGTGGAGTCCCGCAGGAACACACGCATTTTTCCTCTGCCAACGAGCCTAGTTAGTACCCGGTGGAGTTGCGTGATTCACCTCTCTATGCAGGAAGGCTTTCTCTTCTTTCGCATTTGTATTTTTCAAGGGGACTGTGCATTGGCACTTATTTGTTTTTGGCAGAAGAGGGATCTTGACTTATTGATAGCATAAGAGGTTGTTCCTTCAGCGAATCATATAAGACCTCTGACATAGGTTTGCTCATTTAAATATTTCCCCTTCTCTGTTTCTACTAGTTGGATGAGCTTGAATACATAGAGCAGAAGGTTGAGTACAAGCATGGGGTTTCTCAGTGTGGACACAAGTTCATGGCTAGACCAAAGTTCCCCTTATAGATGGCTCATATTTTCCATAAAGAATTCATCAGCCGAAGGTGACAGCCAAGCATAAAGAAGATGGACGCAAGACTGGCCAAGTGCTACGGTGTCACAAATCTCTTAGATTTCAGCCACATACTCATTCAAAAGCCAGAACTCAGTAGATGGAAACACTTATTTATGGGAAAAAAATAACAAGGTATCAATCAAACAAAACAAAAAAATTAAGCAAATTCAACACAACAACAAGTAAGCAAAGCAAACAAGCAAACAAACATGCAAACCACAAAGCAAAGATAAGTGAAAAAGCAAGCATTACTCCTACTCCTACGCTAAACAGTTGGGGTTATGTGAAATTAAATTTCCATTGAAACCACTGTAGGCATACCCAACCTGCAGTCACAAAGATACGAGCGATTAAAACGGATAAAAAATAGTGTGCAACAGAAATTGCAAAAACTTGAAAAACTTACACACGAGAGAGAAGGTCTCGCATGTGGGCAGAAAAATGTGTCACAACCACCCAAAACACATGCTCAACTCTTCCGTGACTACCATTTTTCAACAAAACTCGGAGACCTCTTTCGAGTGTGTGTTGTTCTACACTAGGTTTCTTAGCAAGTGCGAGGAAGGATTGAAGTTTGTTACCTATAGCACAACTCGCCAAGTAAGATTGTTCCAACCATTCAACAATTGGATCATAAAATTCGTGATGCTTGTTTTGAAAGGTTCATGATCTTTGAGAAGATGGATTCCTAATTCGAGAGAGGGGATCACAGTGGGAATATGATACAGATAGATAGATTTCGTCATTCTTTTCAGTCATGTCAAGACAGTGAAGGCCTGCCATAACCATCAGCGCAGGCCAAAGTGCCTCACTTGCTTGGGAGAAGTCTAAGAAGAAAGATGTTACACAGTGAAGATCATAGTGCACGAAGCGACTATCATTGGATGTACTGTTGGGAAAATGATAAACTGCATGATAGCCACCCAAGATAGAAGAAAAATCAAACCAATTAGTCCAGATGTCGGATTCCCAATTTTACATGAACAAAGAAATTTTTTGAAAAATTGTGCAAACATTCTAAATGATTGAACCAAGTTTATTGTGTGCTAGACATGATAGAACACCCACCTACAACCGGTGAAAAAGTGTGCAAGCATCATCATCAACACATAAATGTAGAAAGGATGCCAACATTGTAAATGTGGGAAATGAGTTGGGGTGTGGTGAAATGAGAGTAACTTGATTCGTGCGATAGATTGTGCACTCGTCATCACACAGGGAGATTGCTGATGTGATGAGTGAGCAGATTTGACATGAAAATTTTGCAAAAATACCAAGGAGTTGATTACGAGAGAGAACATCTGATAAGTATGATTCCGGATAAACATAGTCTTTGATATGATCAACTTCGTTGTCCCATGATTGCATGAGGGATGGACACTTCCAACCCGAATTGGATGTAAGAGAGGTGCATGAAGCTGGACATGTTGTAATGGATTCGTGGATTCGATCATTAGCGAAAAACTGAAATTTTGAAATATCACACCCAAAATAGTAATTTTTCTTTACACGGGAATCCACATCGAGTGCAACCATGTAGACAGATATATTGTGTGTGAGAAATGAGATCTGATTTGGTTTGATGGGCTTACCAAAGTCGTGAGTTCCTAACATAACCATCAACGGACGTTGAAGTACCTCGACTCCCTGGTACGTCCCGAAACTTTCCAGAATTGAAAAATTGTATTTTGAGATGTGAACCAGATCATGCATGGATTGAGCATGGTTGTTGTTACTGATTTCAAAATTGTTCTTAGCATGACAACCATCTCTGTCACAGTCTTCATCAAAATTTTCAACAAGCCGACTTGACGATTTATCTCATGCAACACACAAGATGACGATGAGTGGGAAGAATCCTATGTGTTGAGACTATTTTCACCATGGACAGCCTCATTGTCTTGTGTCAATTGAGGAGATTACTCATAATATGAAGAAGCAAGAGAATGTGGAGTATATCGTACGCATGTTGATGCACGGTGAATGATAGGACACACGAGCAAGTGAGGTGCAGATGAAGCTTAAATATGGATGTCTTCTTTGACTGGTGCACATTCTAGATCTGAATTAGAGTGTACATGAGATGATAGAAGATCATATGATGTGCTTGGGTGTTCATCACAACATACGAAAGCGTGGGAGTGATGACAACCCAAGACTGGAGGTTGATCGAAAGAATTGATTGTGCATGATGTTTCACCAAGATTCACGGATCAAGAATTGATCAAGAATGGAAGCTAAATATTTTGAGAGGAATTGATTGTGTCTTCACCCTCCTACTCCTTCGCTTGTATCACGAGACTGGCTTGCACATGAATGCAACTTGAGCCAGCAGCTCAAGAATCAAGAGAATTCGTGCAGCTAGCTTGTGAAGTAGATCTCTCAAGTGAGTCATGGTGTGAGTCATGGATTGTAGATGATGGAGGATGGCCGAGATGCATATTAGACTCAAGACTTGGGTTATGAATGATGATGTCCTCTTGTGAAATGGAGGGATAATTTTTCGCCATAGGCTTTCTTGACCATTCTGGAATTTCCTCCGTTGGGGTGGGAGACAGCTGAGCAGATGGGTTGGGAACGTCCTGCATAGATTTGTAGCTTTTCAACCGTTACAAGGGGGTACATATTATGCATATTTCTCAGCTTTGCACCCACTGTGAGGGGGTACCCACTACGCAGATTTATTAGCTTTGCGGTCACTGCGAGTGGGCACCCTCTTCGAGACATGAGGTGTCTCGTGATCTGTAAGAGTTGAGGAAGAAGAGAAATCAGGAGGTTCACCGTTTTAGGATACATGAACCAAGTGTTTCAGCGCTTTTCTCATGAAGTCAAGGTCCATAAACCGTTCAGGAATTTCATGACAAAGGTGAAGGAAGCAGGTAGCAAAGTCCTCAACTAATTCGCCAAGCTTCATTCTTAAACGAGAGATTCTTTCATAGACATCATGGTGGTCACACTCATCGAAGTATTAATGGAGCTCCTTGAGGAAAGTGAGAAGGGAATGGATGGAAGAAGGTGGCAGGGTATGACACCACCGATTAGCACGACCTTCAAGGGTGAGGAAGAAGAGTACGCAAACAAGCTCATCACTATCGATTTCATGAGATTTGCATAAATGAAGAAAAACATAAAATTTGTGCTCGATTACGGATGTTCTGTCCTTACCGTCAAGCTTTAACAAGGACAAGTGATCGAGAAGCTCATCAAGGATTGATAGTTGATTAAGGGAGAAATGAGAGAAACACCCCGGGAGCATGAATTGTATATGATTCATTGAGTAAGAGATTCAACCAAGATGTATGGGCTTAGCTTGTTATCTAGCCCTCCTTCTAGTGCCAAAATGTTGATGATTTTGGACCTGCCAACATTAGGGGATCTCCTTGATATGAAGTCCCAACTAGAACTCACACCATTTGGTGTAGGATTCCCATTCGATACGATGGCCCGGTTGCCATTATCTTAAAGATATGCCTTAGCTCTTGCTTGTGAGCAAGTGAGAGTGGTTTGCTTTGTCTTTAAATGAAGAGGTTCGTGTGCCTAGTAAGTGCTAGTGTTACTTGTGTCAAGGACCTTTCACCACAAAGAAAGAGGGTGGGAGTGAGTCTCAAGTCGGAAGGGAGGAAGTCCCAACTCTGTCAGAGACACACAACACAACAGGACATGCACAGCTTCTGGAGGAGAAATCCACATGGATGGGGCAATCAAAACACACAAGGGAAGGTAGCACGTACAACACCCGATGGTACAGTCTGCGTGAATGCGAAGGTCGTTATAACAGGTTTATGTGAAAGGTTATGTATGATGTCCATGGAGGCAACCAACATGGGCAACACAATGTTAACAACTTATAATAAATATATGTATTAGAACAGCTGAATGAGTTCAATTGTTTAACATAGGTTAAAGCAACATGTATTACAAGTGTTCAAGACGGATCTTACAAATAGTTACAACACATGTGCGAAAATGTGTTGGCCTGTTAGCAGGCTTCTGAATTAAGAGAAAGTTCCAAGACACATCGGTACACCATTACATCACTAACCCCATGGGCGGGGCATTAGAGCCACTACTCACTCCTCAAAGAAAATATTACAAACTCTCAAGGCTATGTGGGAGGAGCCAAGGTGAAAAGTCTTTTGCATGTACAAATGAGGGTTATTTATAGCTAAGGGTAAAACTGACCCTTGTGACTGTTCGACTTCCCTCATGACTATTTGACTTTCATGACTTTTCAACTTTACATGACTCTTCAGATTACAAGTGGGTCTCTTGGAAATCCACGTTACATTACATTGATTGACACAATATGGCCCACAGTAGTGATGTGGCCGACATGACTCATGTGACGACTTGACATGACAATGTTCGTACGTTCATGTTGTTGTTGGTGTGCATGTCAAGTTGTAGTGTTGTTGAGTGATGGATGTCCTAATGGTGTATCACAGCTTCACCTTCGCATGGCAAGGTGTGCAAAGTCTTCGATGGTCATTAGGTTCGCTTGATGTTGTATTCACACGTTGCTCCTTGCTTGTACTTTGGCATGCTTGACATGTTCGTCCATTTGTGAAAATTGCATTTTCATCCATTCTTCTATCCGTGAACACATCTTCGCATGTCCGTCCATCCGTCTGCGAACACATCTTCACATGTTCGTCCATCTGTGAACACATCTTGGCATGGTCATCTGTTTGCGAACACATCTCCTTCCATGGATCGTTTGTTCGTCCATTCGCCAACACGTCCTTTTGCATGTACTATCCTTGTTCATCCCATCTGTCGTCGTGTCATGTCTATTTATGTACTTGCATCTGCAATCACTCATGATGAGATGACATCAAATCCATAAACCTCCTAGTCTACCATGATGCATGATCATTTTCGGATGCAGGTGACTACGAGAGAGGACAAGGTTACGAAACTGCACGAGGCAAGTTTTGAGCTGGGATGCGGGCTCCGGGCACTGCTGGTGAAAATTACACAAAAGTCACTAGAAGACGGAGACGGGCATTCTAGATCGGCAGTGACTGTCCACTGGATCTGGCTCGGCTAGAGGACAAACCTGCACATTTTTTGGGAGAAGCAGTGCGATCTGTAAGAGGACTGGGTAGGCAGGATCTTCGCAATTTCTGGAGTGAGCGGGCAACAGGAGCTTGGCAGTAAAAACTACGCAATTCCTGGAGAGAGCTGGTAGTAGGCTGCGGGAGCTTAGCAACAAAAATTGCACAGTTCCTTGAGGGAGATGGTAGTGGCTACGGGAGCTTGATAGCAAAACCTGCGCAGTTCCTGGAGGGAGCTGGAAGCGGGCTGCTAGGAGCTTCTGGCAGGAAAAATTGTACAGTTACTAGGAAGCTAACCTGCTGAGTACCTCTACATAGTTTCTAAGTTGAGCAGACTGTTGGGCTGTAGAGGGCTTGCTCATGAAATCTGCACAGTTTTCAGGGTGATCAGTCAGCCGACTGACTAGTGACTGGCTGGGAAAACTACGCATTTTTCTGAGGGAGATAGGGATGGGCACTGGGTGTCTGTCCAACCTGTCTACACAATTTTCTGAGTCAACAAAGTGGGCATGGTCTGCAACCTCACCGCAAATTTTTAGGGGAGTTAGTCCTGGGCTGACCGCCCATTGATTGATAAGCTTGCGAGAAACGCAGCTTGAAATCGCTTGTTGGGTGCTTCTACGCTGTTCTAGAGACAGTCGATTGAATCGATGATGGGGTGACGGTCTGACTGTGAGAGGGTGATCTAGTTGTCAGAATTGTTATAGGCAAAGGTGTGCAGCAATCAAAAGAATTATACACAACAAATAAAATCATGCACAGGAGATAGCAAATTAACGTGGTTCACCCAACCAATCTGGGCTACGTCCACAAAACATAGGCATCGGCAATCTTTATTAATCAAACAGGAGATTACAAAAAATTAATCAAGTTCCTCACAAACTCTCTCACAAACAATCTGTATGGATACCTGTTTTATAGCTAAGAGAATCTAACTGCCTCATAAATCCTCTCACAACAAATATAGGATGCATTAACTCTCTCCCAACAACCTGGAGCTAATCTAGCAACAAAATTCCTATTGTTGTCATACATTAGAGATTTTTGCCTAATATATGAAACAGAAAATCTCAACAATCTCCACCTTGACAACAATTAGCCTGATACCCTGTTTGTTTATTATTTTATCTTTTTTGCAAGCCAAGAGAAGCCAAACACCAACGTAGCTTCTCTAACAAAACTGGTTTCGTGAACATGTCTGCACAGTTCTCCTTTGTATGCACCTTTTCAAGAGAAACGCCCCTTTCAGTGATAAACTGTCTTACAAAATGATATTTGATTGGAATATGCTTTGACTTACTATGATA
>APFE031458721.1:0-38651 GCA_000404065.3 Pinus taeda | reverse complement strand
CTGTCCCACCATAAGGACGCATGTCCTTTCAACTTGGTGGCGGCAAACCTTACTTGTTTGTCTTCGCTGGTCTCCTCAAACTCAAAGAATTTATTCACTTCACTTAACCAATCTAACAACACATCTGCCGATAAGCTTCCGTCATAGGTAGGCAACTCATGCTTCGGTTTATGACTGGACAGCAAAATTGACTTTAACAATCTCAGTTCCGGTGTTATTCCCTCAAACTCATCCTGTTCTGGTTCAACTGCCTCTTCATCACTGTTATCTGCTGGGTTTCTTCTTCCCCCAGCCTCTATCACTGCCAATCTCTCACGCAAAACTCTTATCTCTTCTCATAATCCATCATCTACTGGCCTGTGGACCAGTCGTCCTCTGCCTCTTCCTCTTCCTCTTGCTCTTCCTCTTGCCTCACCTTCGCCTTCTACCTGTTCCATTGATTCTAACTCAAAAAACTCTAGCTCTGATACCACTTATGATGGCCTCCCGCCACGGTTATGGAACGTGATCGATAAGACTTATGTCCTGGCGATTTAATGCTATATTAAATGTCACTGTACGCGTCTTGGTCTTTGGGTTTAGGGTTTTGAAACCTGCTGAACCGGCTTCCACCTGCACTAACCGATTACCTCTACTCAAAAGGGCCCGTTGACAACCTTTTGGCAATCATTTTTCATTTCCGCTTTGCGGGGTCACTCTGTCGAGGTCTGAGCTACTCTGTGGGAAACCTCTGTTCCTCTGTGGACTGTTCTGATGCCGCCTCTGTGGTTATCTCCACCTCCAAAGGGTTTCGATGGTGAGTTTCTATGGCCTGCGAGGGCTCATTCACTCTGCTCGGTGATAACTTGTCAACTGTAAGTTTGGGTATGCGTTTGTTTTAACTCGGCGCTGGTATTTGTCTGTTAACTGTGTAATTTGTTTTTATGGCAGGGCCGTCCTCCCAAAGCTGCATTTCACCATTAACATTCAGGTAACGATGATGGTTCCTTGCTATAATGTTCTCGCCTTTATTCCTCCAGTTCTGACCGTCTCAGCCACTGTCTTCAGGTTTCTGTTACTGGTTAGTTTGGCATTTTCTTCGTCGCCCGGGTTCCTGGTAAGGCCTTAATACTCTGTCTCCTTTCCTTTGGTTTTTTAACACATACGCATAGATTGCACAGGTTCCTAATCTCTGTGGGTTTGTTTGCAGGTGAGCTCTGGTCGTGTAGCCATGCTCGTTGTGTTGTTGTCCGCGTTCTCTCCACACTCCTTCCGGGTAGTGTCTCAATACATTCCTGTAGCCTAGTATATGTAGACTCTGTAGTTTGTATCGGCTTTCTGCTCAGTGAAATGTTAGGGTTTCGGTCCTTAGGTTGATAATGGACTATTGTAGTCGCTGTTCCGGCTTTTCCTCTGTAGGAAATTGTTCAAACTGATTTTTTTTTGTATCAAACCCTCGTGGGGTTATACGGACCTCTGCTCTGTGGATGTATATGAGTTGTATTTCTTGTTTAATGGCCGTTACGGGGTTTCGAAGCCTCCCTCTGCTATTTTGTATTGCTCACGATTTATAAACCCTAGGGTTTTGACCAAACCCTGGTCTATCTTTCCGTCAATGCTATGACTGTATATTTCGGCTTTTTGTCTGGTAATAAATTAATGTTGTTGGAGTTCCATCCTGTTGATAACTCTGCTAGTCCCGAGGCTTATTTTACATGTAGTCTGTGGTTCGAATGTTTAAACTGTAACCTGGTCTATTCTTTAGTTACTCAGGTCGTATTACTACATTGTTTTCCTCGCTGTTCTGTGACTATCTGGAGATTTATATATATCGTATGAAAAAGGAAATGAAATGATTTGTTTCTCTGCTACGACATTCTATTTCGACTGTTGAGTTATCGGGATTTTGGAAATACCTAGGTTCTCTGTTTGCATGCACAGATTTCTCTGGTCTTCTAGTTTTAGAAATGTTTGCTTTATTTGAGTCTGCTTCTGCTGCGCCTTTCTCCGGGTGTACACCTGTCTTTACAATCTGGTATGAACACTGGTGGACGGTGCTGTGGTGATCACGCCCGCTCCACTTACAGATGATCTGTCTTTTTATTACAATATGATTTAAAATGTACAGGAAATAAACTATGCTGTAGAATGTTAATTATCACAGTGATGAAATGTGAAGCAAATAAGTAATGAATTCTAACTTTTGGAAATGACTGTATACTTCTATTTCTGTTCTTCAAAAATGAGAGAGGAAACTTTACAATCTTGTTTCTGTTCTTTTAAGCTCCCAGAGTCGAACTGTTCTTGTTTGGTTGGAACCAACCCAACAAATTGACAACTGTTTTCACTTAACTGATTTAAAACTAATAGAATGCCTTTTTAAAGAAAAATCAAATTAACTAGCAATTTATGTTTCTGCTTCTAACTCCTAAGTAAGACAGAGTAAATGCATGACTAATTTAACTGAATCCTATCATCTTAAAAGTAAATAAAAACAAGTAACGAAAATAAAATAACTGACAAGGTTTTGACACCTGTCCAGCTATACGCATTGACTGTGTGTTCAAATTCTGACTGAGACTGCCAACCTCATTCTGCCTCCTGAGAGCTGGATGCTCCTGCATCACATTTGATTACATAGCACCTACATGTGTCGGCCACAAATATGGAAGAGTACCAACCGTGATCATTCTTTTTTCCATTCATATGAACTCCTCTCTCTATATAAATATTGTAATAAAATTACGCTAATACCATTGCTATCGTCAGAGGCATCTCAGAGAAATCCTATATTTTTCACTTCATCGTGTCTATCTCTCCACTTGCTCAGATCATGGATGAATCAGCCATCCCTATGGCCAAGGAAGTATCCAATAATAATAACAATGATATTGTGAAATTGCAAAGCTGCGATGGCGAAATATTTGAGGTGGAAACAGAGGTGGCATCGACTTCAGACATCATACGGAGAATGATGGAGGACTTGGGCACCCACATTACCATTCCTCTGCCTCTAGTTTCTGCCAAGATTCTGCGTCTGGTTATTCAATATTGCAGATACCATGTTCTTGTTGAACCCACTGTATCACTAGATGCCGTCAAAACTTGGGATGATGAGTTCATCAGAGCTCTGATAGATGATCGCGCAACACTCTTTGAAGTTACGAAGGCTGCCAACTACCTGGTGGTCACAAACCTTCTGGATACGATGTGTCAAACTATTGCTGATATGTTGAAAGGGAAAACCGCGGAACAGATACGTGAGCTTTTCAACATTCGGTATGAAAATTAATCGTCATATCATTCTGCAATGGCAGAGTTACCTCCCTTTCCGCAATTCGGTTAGTTTGACCATGAATTTGAGAGCATGTCATTAGGTTTAGATTACACATTTACTTACGCATTTTTTTTTCTAACTTTTTTGCCGGGGGCATTTTGGCAATTTGACTTTTCATATCTATATATATATTTTTGTGGCATTTTGGCTATTTGACTTTTTCCAGTAAGAGTTTTTGCACGGTAAGTTTTGTTATACAATTGTTATTCTTTCAATCTGCATTTTTGGGTTTATAAATGAATAAAAATTGTTAAGTTTTACAGAGGTCATGAATTCTGAGAATGGTAAGTAGTGTAACATTGTCAGTACAATATAGAAACATGTTACACAATATAATCTTTTCACATTCTGATTAGCTCTGATTGTAATTATTTTTCTTCTAGCTATTTGTTTTTGTTATTATTTATTTGGAAGTATGAATGGTTGTTGTGATAGTTTATTTTTAATACAATAAAAGAAAAAAGATATTATTTAATGTTTACGTGTTTGCATTTTTAATACAATAAAAGAGAAAGGTACTATTTGATGTTTGTATGTTGATAGGTATAGAAGAGATATTGTAATGTAATGTGATGTTATTGTTAAATTAGGTTATTCAAATATTTTGACTTAAGTATTTAATCAGCATAAATCTATGTTAATTATAGATTTAATATAAGCGGAGAGGTATCAAGTTTTATTCTAGGATAAATTTATTTTGAAGGGAAAAGATATTGTGTAATTTTTTATTGTTTAAATTATGTTTTTGAATGATATATGAGCATATTAATTTGGCTCAATAACAAATAAAATAAAATTAATATTTGAAATAAAATTGAGGTAAAATAGCCAATTTTATTATTGGTGGTTTTTGGCCTCCCAGTTTTGACAACACATTTTTTGCTAATAATATTACTCTATAATATTGCTTATTTAAAGACATAAAAATTCAAAGATTTAGTGTTGCAACTATATACAAATTGTGGCAAGTTGTTGAGTTATTGATAATGTGAAGCTACATTGAACTGAGGTTTGGTCAATTTTAATTTCCTTTTCCAAGGTTAGGAGAGGAATACAATTCCATCATGATTTCGTTCCTACATTTGAGATTGTGAACATTGGGTTGTTTGTTAGCTGAAAGGAAACCCTAAAAGGTTTAAAAAATGAATATACTTTTTTGTAACTAATTTAAAAAAGAAAAAATTAGTTTCTCCTAGATTTTGAGGTGAAAACATATTGTGCGAAGGTTTTACCTATTTCCCTTAATGAAAATTTCAAGGATTTTATTGTAGTTAATATAGCCATTTTGTTTAAGATGAATTTAAATGTTTAGTTTTTAGTGAAATTTAATCTTATAATAGTTTCCAAAATTGTCAATTTTTGTAATCTAAGTTGTATTTTAACTGTAAAGATAAATGTAATATTTATAAAAAATAAGTGCACATGAATGAGTACATACATATATTCTTTGAGTTTTCCAATTGAAAGACAGTATTATACTATGGAACTCTATTTTTTATCACACAATTTCTCATCTTCAAATCTATTATTTTTGGTTCATAAATGAAAAAATAATGTTAATTTTACATAGGCCATTAAATGTGAGAGTGATAGGAATTGTAAGATTGTTTTTACTTTCATAGAAACTTGCGAGACATTACACCCTTTGCACATTACACATTGCTGACTATTGTTGTAATTACTTTGCATCTAGTCAATTGTCCATGTTATTATTTATTTGGAAGTATGTATAGTATCATTCATGGATTTAGCATGAGCTTAGAGAGATTAAGTTTTATTATAGTGCAAGTTTATTTTAGAGCCCAAAAAAAAAATGTGTAAATTTTTTATTGTTTAAATTATATTTTTGAATGGTATGTAGATTATATACATATGCATTGTTTTGTTTTATAGGGGATATATTAAATTGACTTCAAAAAATTAATAATTGAAACAAAATTGAGATAAAATTGTCAATTTTATTGTTGGTTGTTTTTAGGACTCCTAGTTTTGAGAATACATATTTTGCTAATAGTATTATTCTATAATATTCCTTATTGAAAGACATAAAATTCCTTATTTAGTATTGATATTTTGAAGCTATTTTGAAGTGATGTTTGGTCGCTTTTTCAGAATATTATACCAAAGATAAGAAAACCACTTTTACTAATTTCAATTATAAAAGATCTTACATTCATTTATGAATTTGATTAGAATTCCATCATGATCCCCTTCCTAGATTTGAGATTTTGAAATGTGGGTTCTTTGTATATCAAAAGGTATGATCCCTCTCTTTACTTGGTAGATCCAAAGTTAATAGGATGATTTTACAAATTTTAGTTGGGTGGAGAGGCGCTCTCAACCTAGTATAGAAAAAATGATGTAATGTCCTCTCTTGTAAGCACTTATAATTAGTCAAATTACATAAAAACAACATAAAATAAGATAAAGTAAGTGAACAAATAATTAAACATTATGAAACTCTATTTTCACAACACATGATTTTTGGCTCAACACCATGAATGGTTGTTGTTCTCACTTTGGCTCAACATCTATAATAGTTTGTGTGTACTATCTCTTGCATACAAGACCATTTTGTTTTACAACTCCCAGCCCTTCTTAGCTATATGCACATTATATTAGATTGCAATGCTCTAATCTAAGAGGTTTATTTTCAACATACCTATAGAGAGAACAATGTTGAATTTGATTCCCTCTCCAAGCCTTCTCTCTCACTTTCCCCTAGCTACATGTTTTTGGAAGAGATAGTGGAAGAATCCATTAGTAGTGAGGACCCTTTCACTTTAGTCTTGTTACACTCTGTTTCTTCCTTGTGGCCTTCATTGCCTTATAGGGGATGGTTTCATATTTTCTACCTTATGATTATCTTTCTATATTTCAAGGTGTTGGCAAAAACAAACTTATTAAAATTTTTATACTAATGGAAATTAAATTAACCAACCTAGATTACTCTTAATTATGTATCTAGGAACACCTAAAAAGATCAAATCTCTAGTTTCTAGAAAGACTTATTTGATTATTCAATATTGCAGATACCATGTTCTTGATGGACTCACTATATCACTTGATACCATCAAAACGTGGGATGTGGAGTTCATGAGAGCTCGTGTAGATGATCGTGCCACACTCGTCGAAGCTGCAAAGGCTGCCAACTACGTGGTGGCTACAAACTATTGCTGATATGTTGAAAGAGAAAACCCCTAAACATATAAGTGAGCTTTTCAATATTCGGTATAAAAGTTAATCGTTAAATCACTCTGCAATTGGCATGGTACTTACCTTTCTGCAACTCGGTTTGTTTCGACATGAATTTGAGAGCACGTCATTAGGTTTAGAGTACACATTTCTTTATCATTTTGTTTTTTCTTTTTATTCCCAGTTTTTTCCAATTTAAAGTCAGTGTTATATTATGGGAGGAGAACTGTTATCACATAATTGTTCCTCTTTCAATCTGTTATTTTCGGTTCATAATGAAAAAAAATTGTTAATTTTACATAGGCTATGGAATGTGAGGGTGATAAGTACTGTAACACTGTTAGTACCTTGGTAGGAACTTGTTACACAATACACCCTTTGCACTTTGAACGCTGTGTACAATTGTAATTAAAGAAAGTTTTAGGCATAGAAACTTGTCACAAGTTTAGAACCTTGGGGAATTTCACTATTATGTAATATGAAAACTATAAAATTAGCCCACCTATTAATATTAGCCCCTAGATTATTTTATGGTTGTAATTACTTTGTATCTTCTCAATTGTTCCTGTTACTATTTATTTGGAGGTATGAATGGTTGCTGTTCTAGTTTATTTTTAACACAATAAAAGAGAGATAATATTTAATGTTTATGTGTGGATAGGTATAGAAGAGATATTGTAATGTAATGTGATGTTATTGTTAAGTTAAGTTATTCAAATCTTTTGATTTAATTATTTAATCCTCATAAATCTATGTTAATCATGGATATAATGTGAGCTGAGAGGTATCAAGTTCTATTATGGGGTAAACTTATTTTAAAGGGAAAAAATAATGAGTAATTTTTTATTGTTTAAATTATGTTTTTGAATGTTATAGAGATCACATACATGTGCATGCAATATTTTATATAGTATCTTAAATTGGTTAAATTAAAAAATAAAATAAATAATTGAAATAAAATTGAGGTAAAATAGCCAATTTATTATTGATAGTTTTTGGCCTCATAGCTTTGACAACAAATGTTTTTATAATAGTATTACTCTATAATATAGATATTTTAAAGACATAAAATTCCAATTAATTTAATTTTTTTTCAAAGATTTAGTGTTTCAATTATATAAAAATTGTGGCAAGTTGTTGAGCAATTGATAATGTGAAAGTACTTTGAATTGTTGTTTGTTCAATAATTTCTTTCTCCAATATTTGGAGATGACTAAATCTTCTCCTACCCCAATGCTATTTTTTTGTTCAAGTATATCATTTTTTTCTTAGACTAAAAGTAATAAAACTACTTTTATTGATTTTAATTAAAAATAATCTTAGATTCATTTATAAATTTGATTAGAATTCCATTATGATTTCCTTCCTAGATTTGAGATTGTGAACCATGGTTTGTTCCTTAGTGGAAAAGAAGCCGTAGACAATAGATCCAAAATTTTAAATATTAGTTTGTTTCTTAGTTGAAACTAAGACCTAGACCTTCAAAATGTGGTTCACGGCATCTGAATTTGTGAGGAAGATAATAAAAATTAGTAAATTTTAAATAAATGGAGATATTTTCCATGTTCTTATATATGATTAATACGATTAGCTAAAAATTAAAAAAAATTAATATATGCATTTGTAGCTATTTTTTTTTCAAACCTTTTTAGTTTCTACTAGATTTTGAATTGAAGACATATTATGGAGAGGTTATACTTATTTTCCTTAATTAAGAAGTAGAGTTGTGCAATTATCTATTAAATGTTTTTTAAGGATTTTATTTAGTTAATATAGCCATTTTGTTTAGGATGAATTTAAATGTTTTGATTTTAGTAAAATTTAAATTTATAATAGTTTGCAAAATTGCCAATTTTTGTAATTTAAGTTGTATTTTATTTATTTATTTATTTTATTTATTTTTATTATTTATTTATTTATTTTCTGAATAAGTGCTAATTCTATTAAAATAAAGGAAAAAAGTATTTACAATGAGGTCGCAGCCTCAGAGGGAAAATTTCCCAGCCCTCAACAAAAAAACCAGTAGACAGAGAGGAACAACTGAACCTGTGTGAGCGAAGCATCCTCAGGTCAGCATAGAAAAAGGAGTTGTTACAAAAAAAACTCCTTGCTGGCCAAAAACGCCAAGAACAGGAGACCATCCTCGAAAATTCTTCATCCAGCCACTAAGGTATGTAATTACAGTGAGAGGCATTCCAAAAATACTTATAAGGGCTGAGGAGGACCCCCGCAATACAGTGAGCAGAACAGGTGAAGAGAAAACTGACATACGAGACAGAGAGAAGAACCAAAAGTGAGATACATGGCATCGACCAAGCCAGAGGAGGAGGTTACTCTCCCGAAATCTGAGGGTCAGAGCCCTTTGCTGCTTGAGTTTCTGGAGCTGCAACCCAAGAAGCCTCGTCGTCACCTTCAGCGCCACCCTCGGACTGATTGACCAGGTGAAGAATGTCGAAATCATGCTGAACAGGGCCACAAGTGATGACTTCGTCTTCTTCAGCTGCCGGCATGCGGTTGCGGTTGACCTCTCCATCAATAGGGGAGTCTTCCTGCATATGCATTGCTGTAAATTTCGGGTCATCCTCAACACCCTGAGACATGCTTTCCTCAGGAGAAGGAGTGGAGGAGGAGCTAATGGGATCAACAGGAAATTCTGACCCTTCCGAGACCATTATAGGTGTGGTGAAGGTGATGATGGGTTGGTTGAGACGGCTACGAAAAGTAAAACGGGAATTCTGGAAGGATGAATTAGGGGCATGCCTGGCAGGGTTGGGGGGAGGTGAAGACAGAGAGGCAGACGAATTGGGGATGATGAGCGGAGAGGGAGACTGCCAAGCGCGTCCTCTGGGAGCTGAGGAACTTCCCCTGCGCGGAACTCCCCGGCTTCGAGGCATTGCAGAACCTAAATTCCTGCTATGAACACTCCACAGAATAGCAATGGGGGACGAGGGAGAAACAGACACAATAGGCTCAGCCTCTGGCAGATAGAACCCGAGTTCGAGCTGACCAAACGACTGCTGCAAGGAATGACGGAGATTTGGCTGAGGAGGAGCCATTGTATTGCCGTTGGGCACCATGTTCGAACTGCGATGTGGCATAAAATCTCATGCAGGCTTCAGAATAGAATGAATGCTCGACGAGACCTCTGCCCAAACACACAACAAACTGCAGTTATTCCCCAGCATTGGAAATGGGGTTATTAAAAGCTCGCAGGTGGCCATCCAGGTGTCATTCAGGAGGCGTCGTGCCTAGCACGCGTGGAGGGCTATCTGCTCGTACCTGGAGATCACCCGCATACAGGTATTTAAGTTGTATTTTTAATTGAAAAGATAAATTTAATATTTTTAAAATTAAAAACAAAATGAAAAATTTTAGGAATTTCCAGTTTAAGTTTAGCAACTTTTTTTCATGTGAGTTTTCTTTTACGACCTTTATTTTTCATGTGAGTTTTTTTTTTAATATTTTCTAGAGTAATTGAGTCGTTCAACTCAAATGCACTATTTTTTTATTATTTTATTGTTTCAAATGAATATCAATTAAGAATATATATTTTAGCCCATGGGGCTTTGGATTGACGGTGAATGAGTGTACTGCTAAGGCACTCCTTGAGATAGGTCACCGGTTCAAAGCCCCCGTGGGTGCTTAGGTAGTATTATATAGAAAAAAAAAGAATATATATATTATATAAAGAAACAAATCAATCATTTAAGCTTATTAAATTTTTTATACCAATGAAAATTAAATTAACCAACCTAGATCACTCTTAATTTGTATCTAGCAACGTCTAAAGGGATCAAATCTCCTTTTACTATAAAAGAGGTTTTCACCTCAAATGGTTTGCTTTGCTCATTAAATGGGGCATTAAGATGGATCTAAGTTGGTATTCAACTTGTAAGTGAAGGTAGGTTTTTCAACCAAACATAATTTGTTTGGGGAAAAATGTACAATAATTGTTTGCACCTCAAATGGTTTGCTTTGCTCATTAAATGGGGCATTAAGATATATCTAAGTTGGTAGTCAACTTGTAAGTGGAGGTAGGTTTTTTAACCAAACATAATTTGTTTGGGGAAACTGTACAATAATTGAGTTATTCCACTCACATGAATTGTATTTTATTATTTTATTGTTTCAAATGAATATCAACTAGCATTTGCACCAGACGTTGCAAAGGAAACGCAGTAAGGCAATAGAAAACATATAACACTATGTAAGGCAATAGATAACATATAACACTAATTAACCCTTCTTTGACAATTGTTGAAAAAAAAAGATCAACAAAAAACAAGGACCATCCTATATGCAATACATGCTTCTTAGCCTTACAAATCATGAGTCATATGTCATATAACACTAATTAGTGCTTCTAGCATATCACACTAATTAATGCTTCTTTGACAACTATTGAAAGAAAAAAAAAAGAGATCAAGAAAAGGAAAGGACCATGCTAGAATGAAAACAAATTAATGCTCCTTTGACAAGTGTTGATAGAGAAAAAAAAAGATCAAGAAAAGGAAAAGGACCATGCTATAATGAAAACAAATTAATGCTTCTTTGTCACCTATTGAAAGACAAAAAACAAAGATCAAGAAAAGGCAAGGACCATTCCATGATGAAAACGGAATAATGGTTCTTTGACAAGTGTTGAAAGAGAAAAAAAAAGATCAAGAAAAGGCAAAGACCATGCTATACTGAAATCGTACTGCAATACATGCTTCCTTAGCCTTGGAAAGCATGAGTCCTATGTTGAAAAATACTTTATCACCTCAAAAACATGAACTCAAAAAAATAGTTAATAGCATTATTAACACATTAAATAGATTTCACCTCGAAAACATCAAGTCAAAAAAATAGCTAATACATTTTATATTATTGTCAACAATGACATTGTGAGAGGAAATAATTATAACAATAACATGTGAAATAGATTTCAACTTGAAATCACTATGGCTTAAAAAAAACCATGCTTTAACATAAAGAAACTACAATCACATACAATCTATGGACTTTAATACCATGAGCAGCCAAAACTATATGACTAAAATCACCACCTTAAACTTAACAAGTTTGAATATTTCACCTAGTCAAATTCACTATAACCTTAACCAATAACTCAAAAAATCCCAATCAAGTGAACTATGCACCTTTTTAGTCATACTTCAAGGAGTCAAAATCATATGACAAAGTTGACCACACTCCAAACAATGGGAACAAACTACCTCAACAAGGAAAAAGTAGCTTCAATGACCTTTTAATGTCTTCAATGCTAATCTCATGGTAAACCAAGGCCCTAAACGGCCCCATTTGATTACATAAAACCCACATTTGTCGGCCACAAATATGAAAGAGTATCGGCCGTGATCATTCATTTTTCCATTCATATGAATTCTTCTCTCTATCTAACTCTCGTTTCTGCCAAAATTCTATGTCTTGTTATTCAATATTGCACATACCATGTCCTTGATGCCCCACTGTATCACTCGATGTCATCAAAACATAGGATGGGAAGTTTGTAAAAGCTCTAGTAGATGATCGCGCAATACTCCTTGAAATTACGAAGGCTGCCAACTACCTAGTGGTCACAAACCTTTTCGACACGATGTGTCAAATTATTGTTGATAGGTTGAAAGGGAAAACCGCTGAACAGATACGTGAGCATTTCCACATTCTGGGTGAAAATTAATCATCAAATCACTCTGTAATGGAAGAGTACATCCCTTTCTATAATTATGTTCATTTGACCATGAATTTGAGAACATGTGACGAGGGTTAGAGCACACATTTCCTTATGCATCCTATGTTTTTTTTTAGGGGTTATTTTGGCACTTTGACCTTTTCATGTATCAATTTTTGCAATTTAAAATCGGTATGATGGTAACTTCTATCCAATTAGTTTGACTCTTCCACCTAATCAAATTTACCATAACCTTATCCAATATCTCAAAAAAATCCCAATCAAGGAAAACATGCACCTTTTTAATCATACTCCAAGCAGTCAAAATCATATGACAAATTTGACCTAGCGTGAGAACTATGAGAAGAAACCACCTCAACAAGCGAAAAGTATCTGTAATGACCTTTTAATGATCATGGTAACCCAAGGCCCTAAATGGCCCCATTTGATTACATAGCACCTACATGTGTCGGCCAAAAATACGGAAGAGTACCGGCCGTGATCATTCATTTTTCCATTCATATGAACTCCTCTCTCTATATAAATATTGTAATAAATTTACGCTAATACCATTGCCATCGTCAGAGGCATCTCAGAGAAATCCTACATTTTTCACTTCATCGTGTCTATCTCTCCACTTGCTCAGATCATGGATGAATCAGCCATCCCTATGGCCAAGGAAGTATGCAATAATAATAACAATGATATTGTGAAATTGCAGAGCTGCGATGGCGAAATATTTGAGGTGGAAACAGAGGTGGCGTCGACTTCAGACATCATACGGAGATTCTGCTCTAGTTTCTTAGTTTCTGCGAAGATTCTGCGTCTCGTTATTCAATATTGCAGATACCATGTTCTTGATGAACCCACTGTATCACTAGATGCCGTCAAAACTTGGGATGAGGAGTTCGTCAGAGCTCTGATAGATGATCACGCAACACTCTTTGAAGTTACGAAGGCTGCCAACTACCTGGTGGTCACAAACCTTCTGGATACGATGTGTCAAACTAGTGCTGATATGTTGAAAGGGAAAACCGCTGAACAGATACGTGAGCTTTTCAACATTCAGTATGAAAATTAATCGTCATATCACTCTGCAATGGCAGAGTACCTCCCTTTCTGCAATTTGGTTAGTTTGACCATGAATTTTAGAACATGTCATTAGGTTTAGATTACACATTTACTTACCCATTTTTTTTCTAATTTTTTTCCCAGGGGCATTTTGGCAATTTGACTTTTTCCATTAATTTTTTTTTTTTGGGGCATTTTGGCTATTTGACTTTTTCCAGCAAGCGTTTTTGCACTTTAAAGTCAATATGAATGTAACTTTTGTCATCTGTTATTTTGGGTTTATAATTGCATTTTAAAGTCAGTATGAAGGTAACTTTTGTCATACACTTACTATTCTTTCAATCTGTTATTTTGGGTTTATAATTGCATTTTAAAGTCAGTATGAAGGTAACTTTTGTCATACACTTACTATTCTTTCAATCTGTTATTTTGGGTTTATAAATGAAAAAAATTGTTAAGTTTTACATAGGTCATGAATTCTGAGAGTGATAAGTAGTGTAACATTGTTAGTACTTTGATAGAAACATGTTACACAATATACTCTTTTCACTTTGAATTTGGTGACTAGCTCTTGTTGTAATTACTTTCCTTCTAGCTACTTGTTCCTGTTATTATTTATTTGGAAGTATGAATGGTTGTTGTGTTATTTTATTTTTAATACAATAAAAGAAAAAGATATTATTTAATGTTTACGTGTTTGCATTTTTAATACAATAAAAGAGAAAGGTACTACTTAATGTTTGTATGTTGATAGGTATAGAAGGGATATTGTAATTTAATGTGATGTTATTGTTAAATTAGGTTATTCAAATATTTTGACTTAACTATTTAATCACCATAAATCTATGTTAATTATAGATTTAATATAAGTGGAGAGGTATCAAGTTTTATTCTGGGATAAATTTATTTTGTGGGGAAAAAATAATGTGTAATTTTTTATTGTTTAAATTATGTTTTTGAATGATATACTAGCATATTAATTTGGCACAATAACAAATAAAATAAAATTAATATTTGAAATAAAATTGAGGTAAAATAGCCAATTTTATTATTGGTGGTTTTTGGCCTTGTAGTTTTGACAACACATTTTTTGCTAATAATATTACTCTATAATATTGCTTATTTAAAGACATAAAAATTCAAAGATTTAGTGTTGCAATTATATAAAAATTGTGGCAAGTTGTTGAGTTATTGATAATGTGAAACTAGTTTGAACTGAGGTTTGGTCAATAATTTCCTTTTCCAAGGTTATGAGAGGGATACAATTCCATCATGATTTCGTTCCTACATTTGAGATTGTGAACATTGGGTTGTTTGTTAGTTGAAAGGAAACCCTAAAAGGTTTAAAAAATGAATATACTTATTTGTAACTAATTTAAAAAAGAAAAAAATAGTTTCTCCTAGATTTTAAGGTGAAAACATATTGTGCGAAGGTTTTACCTATTTCCCTTAATGAAGATTTCAAGGATTTTATTTTAGTTAATATAGCCATTTTGTTTAAGATGAATTTAAATGTTTAGTTTTTAGTGAAATTTAATCTTATAATAGTTTCCAGAATTGTCATTTTTTGTCAATTTTTGTAATCTAAGTTGTATTTTTAACTGTAAAGATAAATGTAATATTTAAAAAAATTAAAAATTTTAAAAATTTAACCATTTAAATTTACCACCTTTCTTTCTCATGTGAGTTTTTTTTAATATTCTGTAGTAGTATTAGGTATATTATATTATATAACAAAAAAACAACCATGATTAAGCTTTTTTTATAATTTTAAATTATATTAATGAAAATTAAATTAACCAACCTAGATCACTCTTAATTCTGTATCTACCAAGAACCTAATGGGATAAAATATATTTTTACTCTCAAAGAGTTTTGAACCTCAATAGATTTGCTTTGCTCATTAAATGGGGCATTAAGATGGATCTAAGTTGGTAGTCATATTGTAAGTTGATCTAGGTTTGTTAACCAAAACTAATGTCTTTGGGGAAAAATTATTCCTGAAAAATATATTTACAAAAAAATTCAAAAAATAAATATAATTAAACATTAATTTCAAAATAAATTTAAACAAATATTTATTTAATTAAAAAATATTTTATATTAAAATTTAGTAATATATGAAAAAAATAAGTGAAACACATATCACTTTACAAAATAACAAGACACTTATTTCTTTATGTCATATAACATGAAAGTAGGGTAGATCCATCTTAAGAGTTATATAAATTATTTTAATGATCAAAATTTTTATCATCCTTTAGATGTGTAGTATTGAAAAACAATGATATTCAAGCTAGTTTAATAACAAAATGTCTTTATATTATTTTTTATCAAAAATAATACAACATATTTTTTTTAAATATATATTATTAACCCCCATTAATTCCTTTTCTTACTACTTTTTTAATATATAAAGGAATCTAAAACTCTCTTGGTCTAGATTTTAACTACTACCACTATAATCTATGTCCCTATATATGATGCAAGAGATTAAAATAAATTGCTAAGCTTACTTTAAAAACCAATGTAGGCCAATTTTAAATACCTTAATTTTCACTTTTATTTTACATCAAACTTAATATACCGAGATAAATTAATTTATAAAAAATAAGTGCACATGAATGAGTACATACATATATTCTTTGAGTTAAAAAAATAATTGCTCACAATGAATTGTTAGAAGATACAAGTCCTTATCCTTCCATAGGAACTTTGACTAATCTATAGAAAACAATCTAATATGAGTATTAGTGCACTATCAAATCCTACATACCATCTACACTTAAAAATACAACATTTAAAATAGTGGTAAACCAACTCAATAATTTCTTGTATTTTCCCAAATTATTGTAGATTGCCTTCAATTTATATTCCTATCTTTTTCTCTTGATCAAGTGGGTTTCTTGAATTCAACAATGATGCCACAATATAATGATTGTCTCTTTTCATGTACACTTTCTACATGATAATGTCCACCACTAGACATTTTTTGTTGTACGTGAAAGACCATTTATTTCATTTATTAATTTTATTTTATTTGTTATTAAGCCAATTTTATTTAGGTGAAACCCGTGGTCCAAATAGAGGTGGCATCGACTTCAGACATTATATAGAGAATTATGGAGGACTTGGGCACCCACATTACCATTCCTCTACCTCTCGTTTCTGCCAAGATTCTATGTCTTGTTATTCAATATTGCAGATATCATGTTCTGGAAGCCCCACTGCATCACTCGATGTCATCAAAACATAGGATGAAAATTTTTTAAAATCTCCAGTAGATGATCACGCAATACGTCTTGAAATTATGAAGGCCGACAACTACCTAGTGGTCACAAACCTTTTTGACACGATGTGTCAAACTATTGTTGATAGGTTGAAAGGGAAAACCGTTGAATAGATACATGAGCATTTCAACATTCTGGGTGAAAATTAATCATCAAATCACTCTGCAATTGAAGAGTACATCCCTTTCTACAATTATGTTCATTTGACCATGAATTTGAGAACATGTCATGAGGGTTAGAGCACACATTTCCTTATGCATCCTATGTTTTTTATTTTAGGGGTTATTGTGGCCCTTTGACCTTTTCATGTATCATTTTTTGCAATTTAAAGTCAGTATGATGGTAACTTCTATCACACACTTGCTCATCTTTCAATCTGTTATTTTGGGTTCACAAATGAAAAAAGTATTGTTAAGTTTTACATAGGCGATGAACTGTGAGAGTGATAAGTACTGTAACATTTTTAGTACCTTGATAGAAACTTGTTACACAATATACTCTTTTCACTTTGAATGTGGAGACCAATTCTTGTTGTAATTAGTTTCCATGTAGCTACTTGTTCATGTTATTATTTATTTGGAAGTATGAATGGTTGTTGTTTTAGTTTAATTTTAATACAATAAAAGAGAAACACACAGTTTAATGTTTGTGTGTGGATAGGTATAGAAGAGATATTGTAATGTAATGTGATGTTATTGTTAAATTAGGTTATTCAAATATTTTGATTTAATTATTTAATCAACATAAATCTATGTTAATTATAGATCTAATATAAACTCAGATGTATCAAGTTTTATTCTAGGATAAAATTATTTTAAAGCGAAAAAATAATGTGTAATTTGTATTGTTTAAATTATGTTTTTGATATAATAGCATATTAAATTGGCTCAATAAAAAATTAAATTAAATTAATAATTGAAATCGAATTGAGGTAAAATAGCCAATTTTATTATTGGTGGTTTTTGGCCTCCCAGTTTTGACAACACATTTTTTGCTAATAATATCACTCTATAATACAGCTTATTTAAAGACATAAAAACTCAAAGATTCAGTGTTGCAATTATATAAAAATTGTGGCAAGTTGTTGAGCTATTGATAATGTGAAACTAATTTGAAGTGATGTTTGGTCAATAATTTCCTTTTCCAAGATTCAGAGACGATTAGAATTCCATCATGATTTCCTTCCTAGATTTGAGATTGTCAACATTGGGTTGTTTTTTAGTCCAAAATAAACCCTAATTTTTTTTAAGATAAATATTTGTGTTTGTCGCTAATTTTTTTAAAAACATTTTTAGTTTCTCCTAGATTTTCAAGTGAAAACATATTGTGCAAAGGTTTTACTTGTTTTCCTTAATTAAGAATTATAGTTGTGGAATAATGTATACAATCCATTTTAAGGATTTTATTTTAGTTAATATAGCTATTTTTTTTAGATGAATTTAAATGTTTAGTTTTTAGTCAAATTTAATTTTATAAGAGTTTTCAAAATTGTTGATTTGAAATCCCCCGTAGATGACCTCATAAAAATAATGAAGGTATTACACACTCAAGTGTTGGGTTGTGCCTATGGTATTTTATGCAATGGATCGATAAGATTGCGAAATACATCAACACTGAAACAGTAAGAGGACACAGTAAGCAAACACACAAAGACAACAAATTTAATAAGAAGTTAACCCAATTCTCTTGGGCTACGTCTCCTTGTCCAGCCTTTAGTGGTGGCCTTTCTATTATGTCCTAAAGTAGAGTTTTTACAATAAGGAACTCAGTTTGAGTCTCACTTAACAGATGATGATCAGTGCGATTGTACTTGGATTCCCCAAGTCCCTAAAGTACAGACTCCCCTTACTAAATATCGACCTCAACTAGTCTCAGTGGTATGAGTCCAATTTGGTACTGAATACATGACAGGTATACACAAAAGAGGTGCTTGAACCTCTCAAGCCTTCTCTGGAGTTCATAGACTCCTAGACTTTCTCTGTGTCTGTCTACTCGATGCTACCTCTGCTCTGTAGGTCAGCTCGGCTTCTCTATTCTCTGCAATTCACTTATTTCTTGCCTCTCGACTTTTTTCTTCTCTTTCCCTGCCTGCCTTCACTCTTTGTCTATTCATGGCTTAAAGCCAATCTGCTCTCCAACTGTTTGTTTCCGCTTCCCGTCTCTCTGGATCTCCTGCCTCTGCTAGCTGGAATTCCCCTGCTTTGCGTCATCATCACTGTATAACCCTTCATAGTGAGGTGGCCACTTGTTTCCTCACAAAATTAGTGTCAGTTCTCTTTGATCAATCGTTATTTCTGTTGCTCCAAGATTGCCTAAGAAACTGATACCTCTACGAGCTCAGCAGTCATGCCGGACCTCAAATATTATATGACTCAGCCTATTCGCCCGTCGAATCTAGTCATCCATCAGATCAATTCTTCGTCATTGATCTAGAGCCTCTAGCTCCTACGGACCCCGTCCATATCGAGTGGGTAAGTAGCATGATATTTTCTCGCACGATGTGACCGGTTTTCTCTCTCATCTACTGAGTAGATGTGTATGTAAGCTGGTAAATCAAGGCAGAAAACATTCTCACCAATTTTCTCAAGTATACCGAAAGGTCCATATCTTATTGGCTTTAACTTTTTACCTTCACCTTACATTCTGTCTTTTCTGATATACAGCTAGACTTGATCACCAACTTGGAAACTATGCTCCATTCGATGCTTGTCATGCCTCACCTTGTACTTGGCTTGGCTCCTTTCTAGTTGTTCCTATACTGCCTAGTGAATCTCTTGGATTTGTTCAATGAACTTGGTTTCCTTGTCCAGAAACAAAATACAAGGGAGATCTTGGTGTGAAACCAAAACAGGTCTCAAAAGGAGATCTCTGTGTAGAAGAATGTTTTGCTCATTTGTAAGCATGCTGCACATAAACAAATGTTCATTGCAAAGTTTGGGATGCTTGCTGCAATAGCCTCTGAGAAATTGCATCACTGTCCTATTAACCACTTTTGTCTGGCCATCTATCTGTGGATGAAAGGCTGTGATTTTGTTCAGTTTGGTGTCCATCTGTTCCCACAGAATCGACCAAAACTTCCTAACAAACCGGGTGTCTTGATCAGATAGAATGGTAATGGGTAATCCAAAATGAACCCATATATGCTGAAAGAACAACTTTGCAGTTTGTTTAGCTATAATCTTTTTATTACAAGGTATCAAAATACACATTTTGCTAAACCTATCCACAACAACAAATAAATAGTCATGACCTTTCCTAGATTTAGGTAGTCCTCCAAAAAACTCCATGGAAACACTTTCCCAAGGATGAGAAGGAACTGGTAGTGGACAACACTAGCTATTTTTCTATTGCTGCACTTGTTTTTAGCAGAAATAGTACACCCTTTTACATATCTAGAAACTGTCTCATTCAATTTTGGCAAATAACAAAATCTTTGCAGTTGTGCAACCATTTTACTTACCCCAAAGTGACCTAATATTAGAGAATTATGTGCTTCTCGAATTATGTTTACTCTTTCAATTTTTGGAATGCATAGCTTCCCACAATGATTCAAGAGTTGGTCCTTAATGTGATAATCCACTTCTTCTACTCATTTTCGTTGATTGAAAGTTGCATATACATATTTAAAATATACATCATGAGAATATTGTTCAATGTAGCTCTCATGTAATATTGAGTTATGCTTAAGTATAGTAGATGCATTTATAATTGGTCTAGATAACATATCTGCAACTTTATTATGTATGCCCTTTTTATATCTGACGACTAAGTGAAACTGTTGTAGAAAATCCATCCATCTATACTGTCTTGATTGTTGCAACTTAGTTTGTAAGTGTAGATATTGGAGTGGTTGATGATCAATATGTATAACTGTCTCTTTGCCCATTAAGTAATGTTTCCACATTTTCACACTCTGTACTAATGCATACAATTCTTTATCATATGTGGGATAGTTAACTACTGTAGAATTAAATGTCTCAGGATGATAACATAGGGGTTTACAGTGCTATATCAACATTGCTCCCATGGAATAGTCACTGGCATCCATTTGGATCTCAAACATTCTTTGAATATTGGGCAGTGCTAGTACTGGTGTTGTACTAATCCTTTCTTTGAAGATGTCAAAGGATTTTTGTTGTTTGCCTCCCCACTGAAGCACCTTGTTCAATCCTGTTAAAGGATGTAAGGGAGCTGCAATTAAGGAAAAGTTAGAAATGAACTTTCTCCAATATTGTGCTGCTCCTAAGAAACTTCTAAATTCTATATCAGATTTGGGTTTAGGCCAGTTTACAGTGACTCCCACCTTAGAGGGATCTATCTTCAATTCACCACCCCGTACTGTATGTCCCAAATAATTCAAAGATGCTCTGCCAAGTTCAAATTTTCAGAGTTGAACATAAAGTTTTTATCTTTTCAAAACATCTAGTGTCTGCTTAACATGCTTTAAATGTTCTTCCCACATTTTGCTGAACATTAGAATGTCATGCAGATATATAATAACAAAATCATCCAAAAAGGGTTTGATTACATCATTCATTATTCTCATGAATGTAGCGAGAGCATTAGTTAAGCCAAAAGGCATAACCAGCCACTCATACAATCCCTTCTTTTTTTTGAAAGCAGTCTTCCATGCATCTTGTTCTACAACTCTGACCTGATGATATCCACAACGCATGTCTAACTTGGAAAATAAACAAATTCCTTTAACTGATCTAATACATCATCTATGCGAGGAAGGGGATAACGATTTTTGAACATTATCTTGTTTAGTGCTCGGTAATCAATGCACATTCTCCATGAGCCATCTTTATTTTCCACCAAAACGATTGGAGACCCACATGGTGATGTGCTAGGTCTGATGAACCCCTTCTCAACCAACTCCAACACCTGCTTCTTGATTTCTACATTTTCTAAAGCAGACAACCTTTTATACTTATGGCTGCAATGGTTCTTTCATCTCCCAAATCTGACCCTAAATCTTTCTAAATAGCTACAACAATCTTCTTCTTCTTGCCCTCGAACTGCTTACGTCTCAGCTCCAGATGCAGAATCCAATAGTGCTCATCATCATGACCATCCTTCTTAGAGTGAGTGCATGAAGACTTTCTTTTATGTGCAGTGTTGGCCTTCCTCTCTTTCCATTTCTATTTTCTTTCCTCCTTATTCTTGCTTGCAATGGGCTTGGATGATCCCCCAACTTCTGGTTTCCCATTCTTTCCTCTAGCTTCTAGATGTGTAGCTTGAACAGATACCTCATATATACTAGTGGGATTAAACATGAGGATAGTGTGCCTCATGTAGTTGTGTAGACCACCTATGTACTTCAACAAAGTCTCAAAAGAGTCTAAAGAAATTCCTAGAATCAAAGCTCCTTTCCTAAATTCTTGGGTGTAACCTTGTACACTTTGCCTTTTCAGTTGGCAAAGAGTTTGCTAGCTCATCATGGCTTGTTGCATATAAGCTAGCGGATAGAACTACATTTTGATTGAAGAAACAAATTCACTCGAGACAAAAATAATCTTACCATGTTTCTTCATGTGAGCTTGTGTCTTGCCTTTCCAGCATACCAAGGCAATGCCTCTGAGGCGTAGGCTGGCCAGCTGAATCTTACTCTTTTCTGAGTCGATACTCTGAGGTGTGAGAAAGTTTTCTTCTTTTCCTTTGCCTCTTGAGTGGTCATGGAGGAGAGACTCTTCTTCTGATTTATCTTGTTTCAAGCCTAATGAATCTTCATCTTTATGTTTCCTAAAGTCCCTATACATTTCCTCTACCATGGACCTCATGGCGAGTAAGCTATCTATAAATTGTGGGTGTAGTCCCAAGGGACTTTCTTTTGACATTTTTTTCTTGGAATAGACTCTTCCAGTTTCTGAGTTAGTTTCAACCAACTCTCCTTCTCCTAATTTGAGCTTTGATCTAGTTGGCATCCAACAACAAAATCTAGCACACGCTTGTCTAACCTTAACATCCTAGTTGCTCTCATGCCACTTGATATGAAATCACCTGTAGATGACCTTAGTGAAATAATGTTGGCATTACAGACTAAAGTGTTGGGTTGTGCCTATGTTATCTTATGCAATGGATCGATGAGATTGTGAAATACACAGACACTGAAAGAGTAAGAGAATAGAGTAAGTAGATAACATAATTAGGGTTGAGTACATTCTCTGCATTTTTTGACGGAAGCGGGGAGCAAAAGAAACATGGTGGTCAGGGTTTCTCAGCAAGCGAAGTTCAATTCGTATGGAGAATGGAAGGGGAAGGAGCTTGGCTCCCTCCTACAAAGATGTAGTAGCCAATGGGAGCAAGGGACCTATGGGAAATAGTAAAAATGACAGGAACTATAGAATCAACAACAATGAAAAAGAAATAGATGGGCCCAGAGCAAGAGAAAATAGTAGCACAAAGGACAATGTGGAAGAAGACAAAAGCCTGGGGTCAAGAAACAAAAAACTAAAAGGACCTTGCAAACCAAAAGCAGAGATCACTCCCCGAGTAATATTAAATGATCCTGCTTTGCAGGAGCACAGGGAGCACATGGGAACCTATGCCATAATCTGTAAATTCATGGGAATATGGCCCATTGAAAAAGCTTTACAGATGTGGATCAAGTATCATTGGAAGCACAAAGGAAGCATTGACCTACATCTGGGGTCAAAAGGATTCTTCATAGTAGTGTTATCCAACATCGAAGACAAAGACAAAATATTTGAAGGAGGACCATATTTTTTTGATGTAGCAGGTCTCTATATGAGGCCCTAGAAAATGAACTGTGTCCTAGAGAGGGAGACTTTCTCTTCAGTTCCTATGTGGGTAAGGCTCTACTCGCTACCTCTTGATTATTGGCAAACTGAATCGTTGGCTGCCATTGGCAATAAACTACGACGCTATATTAAAGCTTCTGAGACCACAAGAAAGGGAGAATATACCTCCTTTGCTAGAATCTGTGTGGAAATGGACCTATCAGGAGCACTTCCGAACAAAGCTATCTTGGAAGTTTTGGATGAGGAGTGGGTGTAGGCAGTTGACTACGAGCATATTCCCTTCAGAAACTAGAGATGTCACAAACATGGGCATTTGTTAAGAGACTGCCCTATCAACAAAGAAGACAACAAAGAAAAACTCAATACATCGAAGGACACTGAAAGCTTTAAGAAAGTGTACAGTAAAGGAAGGGGGGAAAAAAGGGATCAAAACAACAACATAATGAGGAGTAGAAAGGCAGTCAAAATAAGTTTAAAGTGTTAGAAGAGACTGAAGAAATCATGAGAGAAAATCAAAATCCAGAGGAAGAGGCTAAAGGAAAAGAAAAGCAAGAGGACTTAAATCTCTCTCTAGCCATTGACTCTCCAAAAGAAGCAATGAGAAGTGAAACAGAAATGGATATGGACCAGGAAATGACTCAAAGTTAAACAGATCCGAAAGAGCATGAACTACAAGAAATCCTCGAAAAGGAAAACTTGGATCTAGAAGGATTTCTGTTGCAAGGAACCAAAGGAGGAATAGATTCTTTGCCCCAAGATGAATGCAACAAAATACAGTAGTTGTTCTTATGGAAAACTCAGGAACAAGATAAGAACATCCACAAATAGGAGCACAGAGGGGTGAAAACAATGAAACTAAGTCAGAGATTAGCCACCAGAAATCTAGGAAAGAAGAGAGGTAGAAAGAAGCAAAATGAGCTCCTTATAGAGTGTGGAAAGCTAATGATAGACTCACGTAAGATGAAAGATCTAACCAATTACTCCTTTACAAATCTTTAACTGTGAAGTTCATCTCATGGAATATAAGAGGTCTAGGTAGTAAAAGAAAATAGAGAATGCTAAGTAACAGAATGAAACTCGCAATGCCAGATAGAATCTTCATTCAAGAAACAAAATGCTCCATTCAGAAAATCAAACAAATCCATAGCAAATGGCTCAGTAAATTTGAGTTTCTAGAAGTAAAAGCAGAAAACACAGCAGGGGGAATTCTTACTCTTTCGAACCCCCAAAAGGTCATCATTGTAGATGCGGAGGCTACGAGAAGTTACTTATCAACTATCATTCAACCATTGGGGATGTGTGACACCTTCTTGGTTACGAATGTCTATGGTCCTCAGAGAATTGATGAGAAACTTTGATTTTTGAACTCCTTGGTAGATCTCAGAAGCAGACATAAAGAAATCCGTTGGGTCATTGGAGGAGACTTCAATATGATTAAATCTCTTTCGGAAAAAAAAGAGGAACCAAAATTCTCAATAGAGATTCATTAGGATTGAACTCTTTCACAGAAGACATGAAGATGGTTGACTCTGAAATGCAAAATGGTCTTTTCACTTGGAATAACAAAAGAGGAGGCAATGCTCAGGTCGCCTCTAACTTAGACAGATTTTTTATCTCCGAGAAGTTGATGCTCACAAATTCAGAAAATATCTGCAAGCGTTGTCCCATTTGGAGCCTCTGGTCACTGGCCGATTCAATTAGAAATCAACGGAATTGATGGTCCCAAGAACATACCTTTCAAATTTGAAAATATTTTGCTCTCCCACCCAGATTTTATCAAGAGAATTGAGGGTTGGTGGTCCAAAGATCTACAGGTTCAGGGCTCCAAAATGTTCCTCCTCCATAAAAGGATTCAGCACATAAAAATCAAACTCAAAGATTGGAACAAGAAGGATTATGGTAACATTTTTGCAAACAAAAAGTTAGTAGATATCAAAATGCAGGAACTAAACCAAGAAAATGACCTCAGAAGGTTTTGATAAATCCAAAAGTGAGCAAGTTGAAAAACTCAATCTTGAATGGGAGAATTTATGCAATCATGAGGAAATTTTTTGGAGACAAAAGTCTAGAGTTCAATGGCTCAAAGAAGGTGAATGGAACACAAAGTTTTTCCATCGTTCCGCCATAGCCAACAGAATGGACAACAGGATCTCCTCAATATTGAATGAAGATGGGGAGATTCAGACCATGCACAAGAATATTGAAGTTGTGATGGTACATCATTTCAGAGGTATCACAAAAGAAAACAATCTAGACAAAGACCATCACATCAAGGAAATTATAAAGAATATTCCTAGGATGGTGTCTAGAGAAGACAACTTTAACCTAAACAAACTAGTAACTGAAGCAAAGGTTAGTATGATGATCAAAGAGATGCAGAATGGCAAAGCTTCAGTCCCATATGGTTTTAATGTGGACTTTTTGAAAGCCTGCCGGAATGTGTTCAAATAGGATATTTTGGATGTGGTTGAGGAATCCAGAAGAAGCAGATCAATTCTAAAAGCCCTCAACACCTCCTTGATCTCATTGGTCCTCAAACATGTCTCAGCCCTGACTCCTGATAAGTTCAGACCCATTGCTTTACGCAATGTTGTTTACAAAATAATTTCTAACATCCTGGCCAACAAACTCAAACCTCTTCTGCCTTCTTTGATTTCTAGAGAATAGTCTGGTTATGCGGAAGGAAGGAAAATATTGGAAAATATTATTCAGGCCCATGAGGTTGTTCACTCTCTCACTAGCAGGAAGCAAGCCGATATGATCATGCAATTAGACATTGCAAAAGCATATGACAAGGTGAACTGGATTTACATCAAAAAGGTCCTTTTTGCTTTTGGGTTTGATCATGACTAGATCATATGGGTTATGGCTATGGTGACTTCACCCAGCTTTTCAATTCTTGTGAATGGTGTGCCCTCATAGATCTTCACTCCTTCCAGAGCCCTCAGATAGGAAGATCCTCTCTCTCCCTTTCTTTTCATCCTCATGATGGAAGGACTGGGCCGTACCATTAAAACTGCTAAAGTTTCAAAAAATATTAAAGGCATTCAATTAATGGAGAACAGCCAAGCTTTTAATCATCAGCAATTTGTGGATGATACCATGTTACAGGGTATCCCCACTGTTAAGGAAGCTACAACATACAAAAAAATCTTAAACGACTTCACCCTGGCTTCAGGTATGGAAGTCAACCTCTCCAAATCTAACATATTTTTCTTTAACACTAACATTTCTATTGAAAGGAATATCTTTAGAATTTTGGGCTTCCAAAGGAAGGTCCTCCCTTCAAAGTATTTGGGAATCCCCCTTACGGATAAACCTTTGCACAAAAGTATTTGGGAACCAATTCTCAAAAGATGCAAGACAAGATCAAAAGATGGACTTTTAGAGCGTTGAACTTGGTTGGCAGATTGAATTTGACGAAGGGTGTTCTTCAATCCATCACTATTTTATTTCTTTCAACCCTGCTAGCCCCCAAAGGGGTTTGACAACAACTCAAGAAAATTCAGAGAGACTTTCTCTGGGGTAAGGAGGAAACAAAAAAGAAATGGGCCCTAGTTTCTTGGGAGAAAATATGTAAACCCTAAATTCATGGAGGCCTAGGCTTAGACGATCAAGAGACTCTAAGTAATGCTCTAGGAGCCAAACTCTGGTGGAGATGGGTTAAAGAACCAGAGCCGCAATGGGAAAAAACCTGGAAAGAAAAATATGCCAACTCATGGCAAACAAATGATCTCATTAGAATGTCAGGAAACATAAAAGGCTGTCACATCTGGAATAAAGCCTGGGATAATAGAAGCCTAGTTCAAAACAACAGCTTCTGGGAAATCAAAATAGGGGATCAAGCTCTCTTCTGGGAAGATAAATGGCAACAAGAACCAATGTTGTCAAGCAGGAAACTGATTTCCAAGGATTATTAAAGGTCAAGGATTTTTTGAATCCTCCTCATAAAACTAAGACCGGGAGAAGCTAGAGGAAAATAGAATGCAGAGGGGAAGGGCCCTTAAAGCCAAAAACGGAGGAGCTTATGAAACTTTTAGAACAGAGAAAGATTTTTGTCAGAGACGGGCAGGATGAAATAAGATGGGGTCAGAACAAAGAAGGTATTTTTAACATCCATGAAGCTAAAAGAATCTCCCTTAACCTTGATCCCTGCGTTTCAGCAAAGTCCTAGCAAAAACTATGGAGCCACCATGGATGGATGAAAATCAAGTTTTTTATGTGGTTAGTTCACCACAACGAAATATTAACTTGGGATAACATTTAGAAGAGGGGGGTTATGGGGCCCTCTAGATGCCCATTATGCGAGGCTCAAGAGGAAACAATAGAGTATATTCTCAACAACTGTATCTATATCAACTGGTTGTGGGATGCTTTCAATATCATTTTTCAATAGACTGACCAAGATAAAGGAAGCATCATTAATACCCTGAACAATTGGAGGAAAAACTTTGCAGAGAATGACATCCTTAATTTGGCTTGGACCTTAACACCAAGCTTCATTATCTGGAATGTTTGGAAGGAAAGGAATAAAATATTTTTCAAGAATGAAAAAACTATTGCCATTTGCCTAATGGGTTTAATATTAAAGCAGATTAAGGAGACTCTCTTCACCACCAGGCACAGTCCCCCCTCAAATCCTCCCATGATGCGTGAATTGAGAACTCTCAAGAAGCTAGGAATTCATGAGATCACTCTCCAGGGTCTTAGTAAAGAGGTGAGTGTGATGAAAAGGGAGAAGGAATTCCGGCATCCTCCACCAAAGGGTTATCTAAAGTGCAACATAGATGGGGCTTCAAAAAGCAACCCCAGAACAGTAGGTTTATGGAGGGTTGTTAAGAGATGAAGAAGGAAAAATAATTTTCACTTTCCACTGCCATTTAGGCATAGCCACCAACAACATGGCTGAATTAATGGCAATGGAACAATTTCTGGAGATGCTTAAACTCAATCGTAGCTCCAACGTTCTCATAGAAACAGACTCCGAGATTTCTATAAATGCAGTTAATAAAATCGGCTATGGAACTGCACCTGAAAGGGTTTCAAAACATTGGAGACTTATACAAGTTTATCAGAGAATCCATAAACATCTCCAATGCCTTTGAATGGTTAGCTTCAATCAGGCCCGGAGGAAGGCCAATAAACTTGCTGATCTGTTGGCCAACGAAGGAGTGATCACTTCCGAGTGCAGAATAAATATGGATTGGCAAGAAATGTCTCCCAACAGGTTAAAATCTATCTGCGAGGCTCAAGCCAAAGAGGACAAGGAAATGTATGATTATTGGGCTCACGGGGTAGGAAATTATTAATTGAGCATGGTGAACCAGATTTCACTATTGTTCGGGGTGAGGGTCATGGTATCAAGATTTCCTTTTTTAATGGAGTGCTTCTGTTCCTTTCTTAAGTCCAGGTATATTCGAGGTGAAAAAGTCATCGCGGGTGGAATCTCGGTTCTCCTGGCTGCTGGAATTTTCTGTCTTACAGTGTTTGGAAGGATTTACCGCGTTATAGGCAGTTTTCATTTGTTCGCGCCACTTTCTCCTAGGAAGCGGTATTGGCTTTTTCAGAGCAATCACATCCAGATTCTGACACGTGGCAGGGAGGTGGATTGGAAAATCACCCTGCCCTGCTGGTCTTCTTATTCAGTGTGATATTAATCTCGACCATAGGATGCAGCGGAGGTTAATCTATGGTCCAGTTTTTTCGTGCAGCTTGGAAGTTGGGTCCAGCTAAACTTTGGTTGTTTTTCCGTAGCTCTGTCTAGCTTGGCCATCGGTTCATTTACGGAAAGTACGGTCCAGATTGATGGGTTCTTCCGCCGAGTTGTTCATTTTCCTATGTTCGGCTTAAGGGCTTACCATTAGGGCATTTCCTAACGTTTCGTGTCTCCTCGGTGGCAGGGAGGTTTTTGTCAATATTGTAAATTATTTGTCGAATTAATGAAAGGGAAGGACCAAATTTTGCCTTGCAAAAAAAAGAGAACAGAGTAAGCAAACACATAAACACAACAAATTTAATGAGCTCAGCCAATCCTCCTGTGTTACGTCTCCTGGTCAAAACTTCACTCCTGACCTTTCTATTATGTCTTAAAGCAGAGTTTTTACAATAAGGAGCTCAATTTGAGTCTCACTTAACAGATGATGATCAGTAGGATTGTACTTGGATTCCACAATTCTCTAGAGTACACAGACTCCCCTTACTGAATCTCTACCTCAACTAGTCTCAGTGGTATGAGTCCAATTTGGTACTCAATACATGACACGCATACATAGAATAGTTGCTTGAACCTCTCAAGCCTTCTCTAGTGTTCATAGACTCCCAGACTCTCTCTGTCTCTGTTTGATCGATGATTCATTTCCTCTGTAGGTTAGCTCAGCTTCTTTGTTCTCTATAATTCACGTCTTTCTTGCCTCTTGGATTTCTGCTTCTCTTTCTCTTCCTGGCTTTACCTTTTGTCTTTTCGTGGCTTAAAGCCAATCTTCTCTTCGATTGTTTATTTCTGCTTCCTGACTCTCTAGATGTCATGTCTCTTCTCGGTGGAATTCCCCTACTCTGCATCATCATCATTGTGCAATGCTTGATGCTATACACTAGTCGACACGTGTCTCATCCACTAGACACGTGTCGCCTACTGTATGGCATCAAGTGGGAATCAGTCGAAACCTTTTACCACTTGAAGCCCTTTCGATATCCTATTGGTTTAGTGCAGGACCCACCTTTTGACAGAATTAACGATTTCCATACGGTTTTATGCCTCTCCTCATGACCGAGCACTTGGGGGGCTTTCCTTCACTAAGAGGGATGCCTTGTGATACATGATTAGTTCTTATCAGAAAAAACCTCTGTTTTTGGATTTGACCTCCCATATGTCAATTTCTGCCAGTGTGCGGTCACCCTTGGCCAACGATCTGCACACTTTGACCAAGGGTTCTCGTTGCTCCATGTTGACCACAAATTGCCATTGTTTAGAGGTTATTTTTGATAAGCTCGATGTCCATAAGATTTTGAAGCTTGACACAATTTGAAACAATCATAAAAACCTAGAGAATGTTTAAGGATCCAATTTAGATCAATTGTCAATTTTTGTAATTTAAGTTGCATTTTTAACTTTAAAGAAAAATGTAATATTTAAAAAAAAAAAACTTTAAAAATTTAACCATTTAAGGTGATGAAGGACACAAGCAAAAAACAAAGTGTAATAAGATGAAAGTGAAAGATTCCTCACTACTAATGGATTCCTACACGATCTATTCAAATAATATGCAGCTAGGGAAAAGTGAGAGAGAACGCTTGGAGAGGGAATCAAATACAACATTATTCTCTCTATAGATATGTTGAAAATAATCCTCTCAGAATAGAGCATTGTGATCTAAAATAAGGTGCAACTAGCTAAGAAGGGCTGGGAACTGTAAAACAAAATGGTCTTGTATGCAACAGATCTTGGAAAGGGAATCCTTGACAAACAAACTATTATCAATGTTGGGCCCCAACGTCAACATCACAGTCACGCAATTGTTTCACAGGCCCTAGAACCATCTAAAGAGAAAGGAGATAAGAGAGTCAATATGGGGAGACAATCTACACCCGCAACACCCATTAGAGAAATCCCCATCAAAGAAACAAATAGGAAAGATGTTAGCCAAATCAACTAAAATAGTAGACCGAGGAGAAACATTAGGGAACCATGGCCTCACCTCCATGAAATATGCCACAATATGAATGGAAATATGGGTAGATGTAGAATAGATGTAAGAAATCCTCCACTACTAACTTGCAAAGTGAGAATACCATTATGGAGGGTTAACCATATGACACATACGATCTTACGTGGGACACCACATCTCCACATGGGATAACTTAGATCAACAAAGGGAAGGGATAGTGAACAATAAACAATGTGTCTGTATGCTTTCATAGCTACAATACAACCATCAAATTATTTTCCACCCAATTCAGGTTTTTGTGGGTGTGTGGAAACAGAAACATCATATTAACAAAGATTATGTATGTAGGCTTGCCATTTGGCCTCCATAAACAGTGGAATCCCAAGATCGCTTGCATGTGGCAAAAAGGTGGAAGATTGAGGGAACAATTGTCTCCTCCCAATACTGCCCAGACTATTTAGCCCCTGCTAGATGAGGAAATTTATTAATGGGGCACATAAAAGATGGCTTCTCGACATTTCTTTGATGGCATCCAAACCCACTTGAATTTTCTGCCCATCCCCAATGGCTCAGTGAATATTTCTACATAACCATGGCATTGCAACCCTGGGAATGTATTCTTACATTATGATGGAATAACACATTCCTCTATACATTAGGGAAACTTTTAACGGCTAATATTCGTAGGTTGGCTAATTTTCCATATTTTTTCTAAAGAAAGATTCAGTAAGTTCCATTTTTTTCTAAAATGATTCACCCAAATTTTATAGAACATTATTATTTTACCTTAAAAATCGTAAAAATATTATATTAACTAATATAAGATCATTGGCAATCTAAATATTCTACAAAAATATCACCAAAATTTTACAATTTACATATTAGGGACTAGTAAGGTTCACCAAGGTTTCTAAACTTTAAGATAAACTTCCATCCTTAAAATTTTCCTTGCTAAACATACGCCATATACTGGTCGTCAAGAGCACTTGATTAGATCTTTAGATGTTCTAGATTCCTCAACCACCCTTGTTTTTGGGTCTAAAACTGAGATTTAGCCCAACAAATGGAATCACTTTATGGGTACCGGATTGATACCAAAGAAACTTTTCTATAGAAGACTCAATATTTTTTATGATAGCATTTGGAATTTGCAAAATGTGCTTCGAGAACATAGGGATTCCTTGAAAAAAAGATGAGACCATTTTTAACCTACCTCCCAATGACAACCATCTATGGTCCTGTGTGAGAAAAGTCCTCTCGAATTGTGTAACGAGAAATTCCCAATCATATATTTTATACTTTTTTGGTTTCAACATGCATCCCAAATATTTAAATCCCTTAGACAAATATTGAATCCTCCCCCCATACAAGGACTTTATAACTTTTATCTCTAGTGAGTCTCCCCCATTTGAAATTAGCTTAGATTTATCATTGCTTATATAGAGACTAGAAGCCATGTTAAACCTATGAAAGGTCTTGTGAAAGGATTCCCCTCCAGTAATTATTTCCTTTCCTACACAAATTCTAATGTCTACAAATAGCAGATGTGATAACTTACTATTTCTGAACATCCTGCATCCCTTAATAGCACATGTTTCCTTCATAGCATGAAGCCCTTTGCGGAAAGCAAGCATAACTAATATCAATAACAAAGGAGACAATGCATATCCATGTCTTAAACCTCTGCCCATTTTGAATAAATTTGTGGTCTCTCCATTTATATTAATACTATTGAAGCTGAGGAAACACATGCCATTATCCATTTAACATCCCTATGGTTGAACCCAATTTTATAGAGTATCCACCAAGAATCCACCAAGAATCTATTGATTATTTTGGGGTATTATGCCAAGTTTCTCAAGTTCTCTCTCTTATTTAGCCATGAAAAAAATTGAAGTCTTGAAAGTTTTCAAACAATGGAGGTGAAGGTTTATACTTATTGAGGGAGACAATGAGCCTTATCTTTTATCTAGGTAGAACTCTAGTCATTGAAACTTCTGATTGGCATGCCCAAATTTCCCTTCAAGTGATTAGGTGAAGGAGGATGACATGGTCCAGAGCTCTAGCTTACAATAGTTATCTTTGATTAAACGGATTCACAGGATGGCGTTGGCCGGGATGAGTGGGTTGATAGATCACCCTGTTAGTTATGCCATTAGTTGGGGTGGTGCCCAATGAATGGTGTATCTTGGAAATCCTTGTTTAGAAATGATAATGGAAGGAGGGATGATGTAGGCTACCACATTAGCTTTTTGGATATGCTACTGGCTGAGAGGAAGCCTTACTTGTCAGCTCCACCTAGTGGCCCCCACCCAAGGATGCTAGAGGGGTGCCTAAGGAAGGTGCCATAATGAAATGGTTGGGGTGACATAGGTTCAATATTGTTGTATGCACGTCCGCTCGGTTACTCCAACATTGATCAGAATTGACTCCATTATCTATGCAAGCCCAATGGAGGATCCCGATGCATAATAAAGTTTAATTGTAGTTCTCTTTGAATGGTGTGCTAACTTAAGTGCTAGACTGATCCCTCATTTTAGTGTCATAGTGAATTATTCTCTTTTGTTATAGTTTGGATTTCAGTTTCTTTTATGTGTGCATATTGAATGAGTGATAGTTTTCAAGAGTGTTTGAGATTGGCTCAATGACATATTGCATAAATATTTCTCAATTATGTGATTGTTGATACTACTCATGCTATATTTCATTTTTTACTTAATTTAATTAGTAGCAATAGGCTTTCGATGGTGTGACAAATGAAGTCCTGGACTAGTCCCTTAGTTTAGTGTGGAAGTGGAGTATTTCCTTTCTTTTTCTAGTTTGGATTGCATTTCCTTTTATGTGTGCATATTTAATGAGTGATGTTTTTTAGGAGTTTTATGAGAGTGGTTGAATGATATATTGCATAAATATTTCTCATTGATGTGATTTCTGTTAATATTGTTGTTAGAGTTAATTTTGTGTGTAATTTAATAAATTGCAGTAAGCTTTGGATGGTGTGATATCTTAAGTCTTGGACTGGTCCCTCAAACTAGTGTGGTAGTAAATTATTTTCTTTCTTGATATAGTTTGACTTGCATTTCCTTTATGTGTGTAGCTTGAATGAGTAATTGTTTTTAGGAGTGTTATGAGAGTGCTTGAATGACAGAGTAGCTAATTCTGCAGTATTTCTTTACATTAAATTTGTGTGGAGTGTAACAAATTTGTTGATTTCTAAGAGTGTGTGTCCAACAAATTTTTGTTGAGGTCATTTTATACTAGTCATCACCTTCCTTAGCATCGACTTTGCACGTCAATCTTTTAAAAATTAAAGGCTACCTGGATCAATAACTAAATGTAAGAGTATGCTGACCAACATTAAAATGAAAACAATATAAAATTAATGAGGTTAACAAAGATTCTTATTCATTTCATTATGAGTCATGATCATTAATATTCTATTAAATTTTATGTCTTCATGAACATATGTTGGTAATAAATGAATGGAAGAATGATTCAGGTTATCCTAATTTTTTCTGCCATCAATTCGTACCATACCTTGAACACTTAATCATATTGCAATAGGAAATTTGTATAGACACAAATAATACTGAGGCATTTAATATTTTAGGCAAGAAGAATCATCATTTTTTAAACATGGAAAATTTCTGAAAAATTTGAGTTTATGTTCTTAACATCATTGTGTGCATCCATTTCATCAATTGTATCATTGTCCATGGTATCATTGTCAAGGTTCATATGAATTTTTCAAGTAGTTAATATTATAATCATCCTCGTCTTAACTTGCATCATCTTCATCATCATTGAAATATCACTCTACACCATCCATATTTTTAGTAGATGTGTTTAGAATATCCTTTTCTATATCATCCATCTTGTTGTCTTTCATAACATCATGTAACTATGTATTTTTGTCTTCTTGTGCCTCCACATAACCATCTTCAGAATCGTCATGGATGTCAATTTATTTCATGTTCTCTAATCCCTCTCTCTCATTTTGTTGGCCATAATTTTTTTCTTAGTATCCATTAATGCATGATCAAATACGTGTCTTAATATTAGATGATAATGTATGACAAATATCCATTTTGGGTCTAGAATATCTTTATAAAAATATATGCACATGAACGGGTACATACATATATTAGACGTATGTTATAATAAATTTATTGATTAATAAACACATTTATATATTCATAATAAACAATATATTAACAGAATGTTGATCACTATCACAATGGATTGGTAGAAGATACGACGCCTTTTCCTTCGATAGGAACTTTGACCAATATATGGAAAAGTGTCCACTATGGGTATCATGTCTTTGTGTACTCTCAAATTCTAGATACCAAATTTTAATTTTCCCAAATGATTGTAGATTCCCTTCAATAATACTCTTATCTTTAGATCTTCATCAAGTGGATTGCTTGAATTCAACCATGATGCCACAATCGAATGATTGTCTCTTTACATGTACACGTTCTACATGATAATCTTGACCATATGCCCACATTGCTAGATATTTCCTTGTGAAAGAACATTTGTTGGTTAAAACAAATACAATGATGAATATTAATATAGTTAATAGTGTCAAAACTGAAATGAAACAACACTCGGTAAAATTCTAGCTCTGCCTTTATTTCACATCCTCTAGACATGTTGGTTTCATTTTTATTTATTTTTATGTTTGAATCTATACATAAATATTTTCTTTGATTTTGAATTTGTTCACTAACCCATTCTAGTGTTTAATATTTTCCCCATTCCACTTTATGATCAATAAGAAATGGAGTACTCCTTGGGTTTGATCTCTTAAATTGTCTCCTTGCTTCTAAAACTTCTTCCCTCTTTTTATCATATAAATCAATCCATTTTCTCATAAAGTAGATGTGGTACAAAATGAACTTGTTGAGTATAGCAGTTTTGTCTATGCCTATTACATGTGAACATGCTTATTTCAATCTCCAAAAGCCATGTTATTAATTTTTCAAATAAATTAGAAGTAAATTAATTTTCACAATAAAAACAACCACAATGATTAGGAGTTTACTTCCTAATTTCTACTTGAACACCATTATATTGTGGTTTTTATCCACCAATAATATCTAATGGTTGCTCTTCATCTCATAAGTGTGGAACATCACCTAAATTCTTACTAAGGAATTCACATAAGAAGAAAAATCCTTCATTCAATGACCATTATGGCAGTTTGTAAGACGAGTATCACAACAGAGACCACTGTTAATATCTTCTTTGAGTGAGTGTGGGTACATGTTGGGAACACACTGTAGTGTCTCAAATCGCGACAACAGATTCGTGAGTGATTTTGGTCAAGTATTTGGTCGATGCTAGATACCAAACTTACTAATTCCATGAATTTAAGTCCCAAAACTAATGGCCAAACAGAGGTGATCAACATAATGATCATACACATTCTGCGGATGTACAACTCAAAGCATCCACACACATGTGATGAAATCGTCCCCTATGTCCAACACAACTACAACCGAGCTCTCCACAGCTCAACAAGCCATATCCCCTTTCAGGTTGGGCTAGAATTTCAGCCACTATGTCTCATTGATATGGTCATTCCATTTGCAACTACTTAGGGAGACTCAACTCACGTCTAACCCAAATTCTACAAGGTTAAAAGGTTCATTGAGTGCATTCAACACATCCGCAAGCACGTCCATGATATACTGGATAGAGGCAATGCTAAGTAAATGTAGCACCATGATCAATAGCGGGTTCCACTCAAGTTCTAGGTAGGTGACAATTTTGGCTACATCTGCAGAAGAAGTGCTTCACTCAACCCCACCACAAGCTTTTCCCACTCTCATATGCACCATACACCATCACCAAGGCTGTGAGGGAAAATTCCTTCAATCTAAACATTCGCTCGCTCCTTGTTTTTCACCTAGTGTTCAATGTAGATTGTGTTTGGCCTTACTTTCCACCATTGCTCAACACATCAAACATTGCAGAGAAACTAACGCTAACATAGTTGAACCTAGACTCCATGAAACAAGGCACAAATAATCAAATGATGGATACAGTGATTAATAAAAATCACCAAGAGAGGATCTTGCTATATCGAGTTGTCAAAGTAAGGAAACTCCTTCATGAGGGAAAGTGGTTTAGTAGGGACCACATTCAACACAAATTTCGTCACCTCATCGAGGATCTGCACACAACGGGGACCATTTCTTCCTAAGGGGGGAGGACTAATTGAGGTGGATATTGGTGGCCGCCCACCTATTCCACCTAGACCTCAAATTGGTCTCATATATTTCTTTGTTTATTCCAACATTTACTATTTTTAGTAGTTTTTCAGGTCCTAAAGTTCCCGAGCAGTTTGATCCCCTATACGATATTTTTTAGGTCCACCACAACTTGCCACAAATGTTGTAGTACTCGGAGGAACCTTTTCAACAAGGTATCATACGTGCTAAACGAATATAATGTGACCATGTTACAACCTCGGGAAGTTGGTTTCCCAACTAACACCAACATGGCCCAAAAATTCTTGGCATTACATCTCGTGGTGTTAGGGTTTTCATTTTTTGGGTTTTATATTGTTGTTTAATAATAAGTAGGCCCTCGAGACTCATTTTAACACATTTTAGACACATGTAGCCACCATATCTCTTGTGAGAGATAAGCTACCATCATCTGAGCTAGTTTGTATCCATTATTTTTGTAAACATATTTTAGTATTATGATATTCCATTGTTATTTCTACCGCATCTCTGTATTTATGCATATCTAATCTCTCACCTCATGTCTCTCTTCCTTCCTCTCTCTCCCTTAATCGCTCTCCCTCTCTTTCTCTCTCTCGTCACCATCTAACTTTTTTACTATATCCCTCTCTCTCTCTTTCTCTCTCCTGCTCTCCCTCATTCTCTCCATGTTTCTCTCTTTGCCTCTTTATCACACCCCCAAACATACAAAATCTCTCTCCATCTCTCCCTTATCACTCCCTCTTTCTCCTCTTATCACTCCTTGAATCTTTCTTCTTTCATCCCTCCCCCTCCAACTCTGTCTCTCTATCCCTCCCTCCATCCTCCTCTATCACATCCCTCTTCTCTTCCTCATTCTCTCCTACCTCCCTCTCTCTCCCACCATCTCTCTCTCTCTCCTTGTTCCCTCTAATCCTCTCTCTGCCCCCATCACTCTATGTGTGTGTCTCTCTCTCTCACTAACTAAGTTACTCTATTCCTCCCTCTCTCCTTCTCTCCCCCTTTATCCCCATATATCGTTCTTTGTCTCTTTATCTCACAACTAAATATACACTCTCTCTCCATCTCTCCCTTGTCACTCCCTCTATATCTCAACTTCTCACTCTCTATGTATTTCTCCTTGACTCCCTCTCTACCCTTACAACTCCATATCTCTATCCCTCCATCTATCCTCCTCTCTCTCAAGTCCTCTCGCTCCCTTTCTCTCCTCCCTCCCTCTCTCTCTCCACCCTCCAATCCTGTCATGGTCTCTCTCCTTCTCTCACTCCCCCATCCATCTTTGTGACTCCCTCTCCCTCTCTTACCATTCTCTATCTCTTTCACTTCTCTCCCTTTCTCTCTCTTCATTTCTCCTCTCCCCTCTCCTTTAGTTTATCTCCATCTCTCCATTATCACTTCCCCTATATCTCCACCTCTATCATTCTGTCATTTTTCTTCCCTC
>APFE031458720.1:0-14558 GCA_000404065.3 Pinus taeda | reverse complement strand
CTCGGCTCCTTATTTAAAAAACTTTCCATAAGAGGACCAGCACAACTGGAACAAAGCTCAGCCACTCTGGTCTATGCTAGGGACAATGCTAATTCATGCATATTAGTGCGAGAAGGACAAGGGTCATTAGCACCGACCTTGTAAACTGGGAAAATAGAATATTTGGGTGAAATGGTGTAAAAGGGAATTGTTCTACTCATGAAGAGGGACACAATGCGAGTTTTTCATGAAGGGAAAGCATGTAGGGTTCACTATAGAGGTCCTCTAGGATCAAGGAATCGAGAGTACAGGGACAATTACAAAATGCTATATAACAGATGCCCCCGAAAGCGTGAAGGCTGAACTAGAGTGAGGGATGAAATGCTTTCCACTGTGCAAAAAAGGTAAAGTGCATTATCCAATTCTTGAGGAAAAATAGGTCAAAATATTTACAAAACCTAATATTTCATGAAAAATTGAATAAAAGGGAGGAAAAATAAATATTTTTTACCATTTAGTATTTTACCTTGATGTGAAAGACTTTTTACTCACTTTTGCCTTAATTGTTATACAACAAATTATGGGTGATCCGAGAGGTCATTCGTCGATCCGCTAGTTACAGGTAAGATCCAAAGCCCTAAGCTTCACTTTCATACCATGTATTCCTATGTTTAACCATTTTTAAGATTTTTGAGGGAGGATTTGTCAAAAAAAATTCACCCTTGGTCGACAAGACTTTCGGGTACAGAATTGTGTCGGCCGAGGGTAATTAAAACGACCTATCGCAACGTCAGCAAAATTATTTTTAAAACAAGTGTGTTGGGGCCATGAATAGGGAAAAAACTAATTTCCCCTCAAAACCACCGTTGGAATTTGAAAATTATGGGTCAAAAATGATTATTGACTTAAATCCATGGTCTTTGCAAGAAAGAATTGTTGAAAATGGTAGGCTGGAAAGAATGTGAGCACAAGGATGCGGACACTGAGGCACTGAATGATCCAAATTGCCTGAACTCTTTAAGGCATTGTTGGCTCCTTAAATTCTTTCTCACACCAAGGATTTCAGCCTAACCTTAGTTTCTTCAGTACCTGATTAGTCTCTGGGACATAAATCGGGAAATAATCATCATTGGTGACCAAGAGCTAGAGTTAGAAACTTCAGACGTATATCTCATCACAGGACTGTCCCAGAGAGGGGAACTAGTCAACTTATATGAGCCACGACCAATTTGGGCAAGCATATCCATGTTTCTTGCCAAACATTGCCCTGAAGCCCTCAAATCCAAGAGTAACAAGATTGATATTGCCATCGTTTGAAATCTAACACTGAGAGTGCTACTGTTGACCATCAATAGAGTGGTGGGGTCCCAGGCAATGCATGAGACTAACAAGTCAAAATTCCGATATTCCATCGAATTCATAGCACCGATGATCTTCAATTGGGTGGAAGCCATGAAGATCAACATAAAACGCCAATTGGCCAAAGCTAAGGTAGGGAATCTGAAACAATTTTGCTTCGAATCCATACTAGTCACCTTTTTCTTGGAATGGTTTCCACTATTCCAGTACCAATTGACTGAAGTAGATCCTCTAGTGCGACGTGACCCACGGATGGCCCTCTAGAGTCATTTGACACCCAAGATCACTGATGGCCAACACATGTCATACAAGCCTACCTTATTTTCATGGCTACCACAACAATAGATTGTCATGGAGGACTGTCCATACAATGGCACTAACTTCTGTGGAGGTCCAGACATGCCGCTGCCAGATGGGGAGGATTTTGACGATGAAGGAAAAAAATCAAATTTTTTAATTTTGTGACTTTTTAATTGTTTTTGATATATATGTGTTTATAAAATTTCACTTTGTTAATTCAGATTTTGGACTAGAGCATCCTACTGTGACATCCCCAACAGCTAGCCACGTCGCCTCCCAATTTGATGTTATCGCTCCTTATTAGGAGGGGAGTGAAAATGAGGAGGAGATTGTGAGGAACATTGAGGGGTTGACTCATGGTATCCCAAAGTATGCTTGGATGCGAGACATTCCTTGCCAGTACCAGAGATACACAGTGGGAGTATCATATGAGATTCACTAATTGTTGTCTCGTGTTGAACGAGCCATGTCATGCTACCACGATCACCACACTAATTAGTTACTAGGTCCAGCATTTACATTTTTGAGGCCTACGTGCCACAGATGTATGAGGCCTATGAGCTGCCGATGTTATTTTAGACACGCATATTATTTTTTTGGGGTTTTAATGCATCAAACATTATCACCATATATATATATATATATATGTATATGCTATATTTTCTTGCTTACTATGGTACAAATGATTTGTTTTATCTTTTCGCATGTTTCACAAATGTCAATCTAACACATAATTAGCTAATGCATATGTCAATGTATTCATGCTTCTAGGAATATGATGATATGTAATGTAATCAAAATGCCTTTCCAGTAGACGAACGCGGAGATACATTCTCATTATTTGAGGGTTTCTGACGAAATATTTCCCGTTGAGTTGAAGGATGACAAGCTTTGAATCTAGGTTGACAACTAACTCTCGAATGTCAAGAGAAATGGCTTCTCACAATAGTTCGATGACCGCACTGTATTTAGAAAACTTGATAGTTGTGCAACCTAAAGAAATACCTTGAAGATCAATCAAATCACCATGAGGGTAGGTTCTGGGTACTACGACAAGCACCATCAACAAAACTGATGTGGGGAGTCACAAACATCTTCAAAGCAAGGAAAACATAGTAAACAGGAAAGTTGTTTGAAAACTCACACACCAAACCACACTACACAAAAATGAATGGCACAGTAATGTACACAAGTAACCATGCAAGATGACCTAAGTATAGTACTTCTTGAGAGAGTCCATGATGGGACTTTGGTAATTGATCAACATAGATGAACACCGGAGTTTTACCGTTGTCATAACAAGTAAGCGTTGACTTGGAAAACTAACAGAGTAGAATTCATATAAGGCATTTCCCCCATGACCCCTAGGCGAGGGAGGGTTACAAATCGGATGACAACCCCATTGCAATAATGGGAAATGGGGAAAGACTCGAGGAGGGAGAACAATCCTAAATCCATGAAGGGATAAAGGTTCCCTCTATTGAAAGAGCTTAAAATGGCAGGCAAAATTGACATGTCAATAGATATATGAGAAGATAACTCTTCGAGACTGGTGGACATGACCACCAGGTGAGGCAGGAACGAGGAATGATGATGAGTATCGGTCAAGGTGGTTCCTCAAGAGAAATTACTTCCATGATACCTTCATTAGTAAATGTCTCATCTAAGGGAGCAAGAGATTCCAAAGTGCTAAGCCATGGGGATTGAGAATACATATCAAGAGAGGTCTTCAAAACAGAAGAATCAGAGGATATAGAACATGAGGCCAAAACAATTTCCACATAATTAATTTCTTCAGTACTAAGTGGCATAACCTTGCTCCAGGTATCAACACAAGCTGGTGAAGGTATGACACAAGGGTTAGATTTGATTGAGACCATGTTGACAGAGGCAACATGAGGAGGTGTGAGCGAAAAAATTCCCGTTAAGGAAGAATATTTAAAAGGACCTACCGCCACACTCTCATAGGGAGAACCATTGTGCTTGACGTACAGAACATTTCCATCTGAGGAGCAAGAGGAAAAGAAGGACATATGGTCAACAGTGACAATATTCCTTTGGTGGGGAAAGGAAATCACGCAGAATAGGGAGGAAGCTACAACATACATAGCATGGGTCTAGCTCCGCCAAAGTAGAAGATTATAATTGATATTGGCATCAACAATAACTACCTCGTCTTGTATTGTCTTTACCTCTAAAGTAATGGAAAGGTTAGGTAAGACATCAAAGGGTCACGAATCACGCTGATCGAAAGCTTCCAAAGTGTTCAGGGATTCGTTCAAAGCTGGAGAACTAATGGCCTTCCAGAATGCAATTGACATGATGCGGGTGGAAGCACCTTCATCAATGACAGTCCTGTGGATGGTCTTCTCATTGACGATTACCTAAATGAGAAAGGAAATCTGATGAGGTAGGCATGGAACATGGTTCTCTAGATCAAAACATATCAAATTGGAATTGGTGGGAAAATACCCTCGATAGTTGAAAACAAATATTTCTGCTGTGATATGAAGCTTTGGAGCACCTCGAGAGCTGATATACTTGACGACACCTGAGCCAAGTCCTCAACAAGATTATAGTGCTGAGCGGCTCGAGCGTTGGGATTGTATGAGGATTTCCTTAGCACACCTCGACAGGGTGGCCAAATAGCGGAATCAGGGCTAGGGAAACCGATATGAAGAGGGCCAGAACTCATAATAGAAGAAGAAAGGGTGGCTTCTTTCTCTTTCCTGGCTATCAGAGCAGGAGTTCAGTTATCTTTTGATCTAGTAGCCACATTAATAGGCATGCTCATCATGAACACTTGAGATCCTAAGGAAGAAAAGGATTGAGGTTGGTCTACCATTTGGGTCTACTGAGACTAAAATGGCTCTTTTAGGAGAGCTTGGGCCCCTTTGAGCAAAATAATAACTTCAAATCGTTGAGGAAAATACTTGGTGTAGTGATCCTCCTCACAAGTGAGGTAGTGATACTTAGGTTTCCATTCTGAAGACTCACCAACAAACAATTTAGGAGGACCCTGTTTTGGGGCATTGGCTTTACCCTTGCCTTTTCCTTTCTTCTTACCTTTCAAGGATTTTTCTATTGTAGTAATTTACACAACGTGGACCTCTAAAGTTTTACCAGGGCTAGGTGGATTTTGAGAAGAACTATTGGAAACAATGTTTGAGACCAAATTCTATTTGGAAGAATATTTAACAGGGTTTTGGGACACTAAACCAATGACTCCATCAACAGGGGGTGTAGCCTGTGACTTCGATGTCGTGGGATCGAATTATGGCCGTGAAGCATCCAGTAATAACTCATACAAAGTGCTAGAATGAGAGTAAACTAGATCTAAGTACTGGGCATGAGAAATGGCTTGTGCTTCGGTAACACACCCACCCATAGCTATATTACAAGCAATCGGGGCCACTAATGACTTAGTGAACCATTCAGTGAGCAAATGATCAAAAATCTTGAATTTGATTAGGCAATGTCTACATCTCCATTCATGGATGTGATCAGAGATGTCTGTTGCAGTATCTTGCTTAAGCGATGTGAGCAAATAGGTTTCAGTTTCATAGTGAATCAGTAGTTGGAAATGCATGAGGAAACCCATGGCTAAATAGTTAAATTCATGGTAAGTAATTCAAGGAAGCTTGATGTACCATTTGGTTGTAGCACCTGTGGGGGTCATTGGAAAAGACAGAGATGAATGGAATCGTCAACATAAGAATTCGAAGATCACCAGAGGTGATATGTCATCACATGGGCTTGAGCATCTTCTTTTTCTTTCCCATCAAATTTTGGACAATTTCTCGGGATCTTGGGTGGAATTGGAGGCCAGTATGGTGAATAAAGAATTGGATCATCTATAAGGAAAAACACATATGGAAACTCTAGTGTGGCCAAGAAATAAAATTGAGTATTAAAAGGCATTGGAGGTCAGTAAGTAGGTCCAACCAGAGGAGCCCATCCCTGCTGGTAAGAATTTTTGCCCCATAGTGGGGGATTTTGGCCATATGGCATTTGATTTTGCCCCCATTGTGGGTTACCTTGACCATAGGGAGGATTTTGACCTTGACTGCCTTGGATTTGTCTACTCATAGGTTATTTATAAGCAAAATACGGGTTAAGAGGTTATTGAGACTATTGACCTTGGGCATTTGGGTATTGTACCTGTTGTCCCTGAGCATACAGGTGGTGAACCTGATTCCCCTGAACAAGAGGATTTTGAACCTGGTCCCATTGGGCATAAGGATTATACACTTGTTGCCCTTGGACATAGGGATTTTGTAGCTACTGCCCTTTACCAAAAGGATTCTATACCTATTGACCTAGGACATTAGGGTTTTGTACCTGTTGATATGTATATAAGGGTTTCTGCTGCCCAGGTTAGTTTGTTGTTGCAAGGGTTGGCCTTGCGATTGCAAAACGTTTCCCTAGGGCTACAGAGGTTGGCCTTGCAAGGACATGGATTGAGAGGTTAATGGAGTGTAGTGGCCAATCTAGGGTTCTATATTAGACTAGATTTATTATCAACCAGGGTAAGTAAACTTCGAGGCACGTGTCTAAAGTCTATAGACATAAAGGATTCCTAACTAAGTGTTTATTATGATAAGCTACAGTACTCCTTTACAGAAGGTTAAGATATGTTTCCTCTCACCTTAACACTCAGATCACGTAATTTATCTAACTGTCCTAAAGGTACAACGTATTGCTAGACTAAGATTTTAATCCTCTTACAAGGATGCTATGCACAAAAGCTCTGTCTAGTTAACATTTAAGCATTCATGAAAAATCAAAAGCACACTGAATTTTAAATGGATGAAAACATAGTCTATGGAGATGCTTTAAAATATAACGATGGATCAAATATCTTACAAGATATGGTTCAATGATCTAACGATAAAATCTTCAAGCTATCACAATAAATACCATTTGTGAGAATTTCTAATCAAATCGACCAAATCATAACCATGGAAATAACACTAAACACTATGCACACTATTCAAATTCAAAAACTGCTAAGGAAATGAAATTAACAGTATACCAATCCACGCAAGGCCCATCCCTAATTCAATGGCACACTGAAGTAAACTCAAGCAATGAGAGTATTAATGCATAAACGCTATTAGATTAACACGGTCAGTGTAATTAAGTTCTAAAGATTGCAATCACATACAAGAGTTATGTTCTCAAACAATACACAGAGATAATAATCGTAACTGTTTTTGAAAAAAAATAATACACAGTCTTTATCTGCTTGCCCCTATCTGAATCGAATGTACATTCATTAAGCAGATTTTCTGCTTTTACAATGGAGTGATTTTTGGCCATTTCTAATTTAAACCGATTTCCAAAAACAAAATGAAACTAGTTTGGGAAACCATGGCTTTTTACTGCCTTTGTAACCAAAAGGCTGGGGTTTGACCAACGTTGACCGCATAACCAGTAGCTTTTGATTTGCTGTAGAATCAATTTTTCACCATTCATGTACATTCCAGGTCTCATTCCTATCCATTGATTTGGCTTGCCTATCATGCCACGTGTCAAATGATAAACCATTTACATGATGTTATGACTTCTTGTAATCTTTTTGTTGAAAATTCCCAATTTCTAACATAAAAATTCATAAATTAACTTTAATTTAAACTAACAACTATAATGCTACTAATTAATCAATTTCGATGGATATAAGGGGTCTATGGAGGAAAAATATAGACAAATGATGGTGTTTCTAGAAGAAAAAAATGGTAATGAAATGGTACCAACATCTCCCCTAAGCTCAATGACTTACCATGTCCTCATGCTAATCCTGATGCACTACCTCTATAGTCTGTTCTTGCCTATACCTCTGCTACTTTTAACAATGCATCTATGTTCTTCTTAGCTTGGGCATCTTTTTGAATGTGGAGCTCATGTTTCAAACTCTTGTATTTCTCCTTGACAGCTTTCTTTTGAGTATACCATTTGGTTGCCCACTTGCAAATGTCAGTTTGTTCAGCCTTGAGCTCTTTGATTGGCTCCTTAAGCTTCTCGTTCTTCTGCTGGGTTTTCTTACTCTGAGTTTTCAACATCTCGTTCTCCCTCTTGATGACTTTCTCCAGCATGTTAGCCTCCATCCGTTCTTCTTTTAACTTTTGAATTTGTTTTTCCAGCCTCCTTTGTTTCTTGATTGCAGGTGGTGACTCTTTTCCTTGCCTATTGTTGCTCTCAACCTCCATTTCGGCTTTTGGTCTAGGCTATGAGTGAGCACTACTCTCAATGTCCATCGATGAATGTGCATTTGATTCTGGTTGATCTTCTTGTGGCTGGGTCTTTTGTGCTCTCTTGGATCTTCTTGTATATGTAGTGAAAATTTTATCTTGCTCCATTTTCTGGGCAACCTCTTGCCTCATCTTTCTCGTCCTCACACTACTGCTAGGTGGAGGGACATTGCTTGATTTGTGCACAAGGATCTTTTCATCAATGTCAAGCATAAACCCCGAGTGCTCTTGTTGTTCTTGCTCATCCTCTCCATCTTTGATTTGATTGGCAACCAGAAATTCCTTCCATGTCTTTCCCTTTTTCTGCACTTAAAATTCAATGAGAATTTTAATTAAACCAAAATGATACAAGCTTTTGTCCTCATTACCCTTTTGCTTTTGGATAGTTTTTGACATCTTGGTCAAGCCCTGCAAGAGGAAATATGGTAAACTAATGGTGCACTGCCCTTTTAAATGTAACAAGAGTTTGACGAGGTATAAATGGATTATGTTGTAACGACCCTCACATGTAACAAATTTTTGAATGATATACACCATTTCATCCCATGGATGCATCAGCCAACTCCTAGGGACACCCTTCTTCCAGTTAACAGATGAAACCCTCGACCTGGACATGAATTGGGTCCATGATTTTTCCTTGAATTGTTTTGGTTTGAAGTATTTTTCTCCTTCTGGGCTGATCCCCAAGGATTGTGCTATGGTGTTTTCTGAGATCCTAAATGAGAAATTTCCTATCAATGCTTTCTCCCCATTAAATGTACAGGAAAACTATTTAGTTACTTCCTCATTGCTCCCATTAAACTTCTCCAAGAAGGGTAGCCATTGTTTTTATCCTAAAATTGCAATATGGTCATCATGGTACTCAGAACTATCAAATGTGTTTGGCTCTACTCTATTAGTCATTTTGACAGAGAAACTCCTGCTCTAACCCTCTTCGTTTATGCTTAATAATTTAACAAGGATATTTTGGTTTGTTACCTTTGTTTTTCACTCCACACAACCGACCTGGTAGCGCCCTCTGTTCTTTGAGATCAACTTCTTCAATGGCGTAGGCAGCGACCGGATGACTATCCTTGAATTATGGCAGAGATAGAAACTTTTGAGCCCAATTATTGTGCCTTCCTTTGGTAGCACTTGTTGTTCTCGGCCTTTGTTTTTGAAATCACAACACTTGAATTGCTAGTATGGAACGCCCTTTTTACAACTAAGAATGAAATGGAATTTTAACAACCAACTTGACCCAATTTACTGTAATAATAACAGAGTGTATTCATATTTCAATGGAAAAGGAGTAACTGTACTGGGTTATATGAGTACCATCATGAGAACGCCGTAAGCATGTGTGTAGTACTGGAGTATAATAACGGATAGTTGTTTGCATGAGTCGACTTGGTCAAACGATCATGTTATAACTTGGACGATTCAAAAACAATGAATGAAATCGTGTAACATTTGGCTTTCCGATAGTTCACCACCTATCCCTTGCTCATTAGTACTTGGCCAAATAGGGAGATGTTGGACCGATAGTAAGGTTTGATGGCCGATGAGGAATTAATAACAAGGCTGGGAGGGTGGTATAATAGAGGATTTTAAAATCGTAGGAGGAGTATGGCGATAGGCTAGAGTGTTGGGAAATGATAGGAATTAGGAATATGACAAGGGCGATGGATATATAGGTGTTTTCAAAATTGATCATAAGCAGTCATAGTCATCACATTTAACACTAAAATAATCTAAGAATTTAAATGTTAAAAATAAAAATTACAACAATACATTACACTTTTATTGGTTGATCAAGGGTTGAGTTGGCATGCATAGGTAGGACTGGTCTTTCTTGTTCAAATATGACTAATCTTTGTTGTCCATAACAGGTCCCTCTGAGATGAATTTTGATACAACAGGTCCCTCTGAGATCTGGAGAATGTTTGTGTAGCTTCTTTGAAATCTGGAAAAGAACTATGTGTGTGCAGCTTCCTTGATCTTTGGTGTTTGATGGAGCCTCGGTGATAAGCAACCTTTGAATCTTTGTTGAAACTTTGTTGAAGCTTTATTGAAGTAGCTTGAGATAGCAGTCTATAACAGGTCCCTTTGATGTTTGTTGAACAGGTCCCTCTAATGTTGGTGCTGGTAACATGGTCTTCTGAACAGGTCCCACTGCATAGTGCTTACACAAGTCCCTCTAATTAAAACAAAGACAAAGACAACTACTTTATTGAAATACTGAAGTGCTGAAACAAACTCTTTGAGAATTTACAATGAGGAGATAAACTCTTTGAGAATTTACAATGAGGAGATGAGATAAGAAAAACAAAAATGTTGATGCTTCTCCCCCACTAAAGCTTTGACTTGTCCTCAAGTCATTATTGAATCTATGAATCAACAAGAAACAAAAAGAACAAGGAATTCTTACTGGCCAAAGAATTAGTTTTGAAGTAAGAATTCTGGGTTAGAGTGTGCTAGAGTATGGTTTTCACATCTAAACCATTATTATTATTATTTTTTAACTTTCTTCTTATTTTTTTGTTTGTTTGTTTGTTTGCTTGTTTTTTTTCTAATTTCTAAATTGAAATGAAATGAGCTAAGGTAGAGATACTACAACTGAAGGCTACAATATCTCAACCTCCCTTTGCTAAGATATAGTTTGAAGAAAATCCTCCTTGGTGATGGGCTTATGATAGAGTTTCAATCTATGGCCATTGACAAGAAAGGGGTGACCTTCTCCATCAATGGTAATAAGCTTGACTGACCTATTCTCATAAACTTGAACTATTTCATATGGGCCCATCCAATGTGTGGTAAATTTGGCTTTATGATCTCTGAATTTAGAGTCAAAGAGTAAATCCCAGTCTCCTTCTTTGAACTATTTCTTTTTGATATGTGCATCATGCCACTGCTTCCTTTGTTTTTGCATTAGGAGTGTTGTCTCCTCTGCTTGCTGCCTCATTTCATCCAGCTGGTTCAACTGATGAATTATTTCTTGTTGTGCTTCATTAAGATCAATTACCAAATCTGCAGCCATCTTAAAAGTATGTATTTGAAACTCAATAGGAAGCATTACCTCTTTTCCATACACCAATTTATATGGTGTAAATCATGTAGTATTCTTCCACGTGATTCTATAAGCCCAGAGTGCATCTTTGAGATTCTCTTCCCAATTCTTTCTGTTCATTGCTACGGTCTTAGTGATAAGTCCTTCCAATGTTTTATTTGTGGATTCCACCTGGCCATTGGCCTGTGGATGGTAAGGTGTACTTCTTCTATGCTCGATTTGATATTTTTCTATGATGCCCTTAACTAACTTTGAAGTAAACTGAGTACCTTGATCTGTTACTATCTCCCTTGGTACTCCATACCTTACAAAAATTTCTTTAAAAAGGAAGTTTACCACTGTTTGTTCAGTTTCCCGGACTAGTGCTTTGGCTTTAGCCCATTTTGTCATGTAATCAGTACATACTAGGATGTACTTCTTACCATTGGAACTTGGATTAATGGGTCCTATGAAATCTAGAGCCCATTTTTCAAATGGCTCTAGGTGTATTTGAGGCTGAAGAGGCATTTCATTTGTAGCTATTGGCCTACCCATTCTTTGACAACTATCACAACTCTTCACGTACTTCTTGGAATCATTAAAAATAGATGGCTAGTAGTATCCAAGACTAAGAATCGTGAATGATGTTTGTTTATTTGCAAAATGCCCACCACACGGTTCATCATGGCAAGATTTTAAAATATCAATTATTTCATCATTTCTTACACATCGTCTAATAATCATATCATAACCAGTGTAAAATAAATCGCCATTAACCCATGAGTATCAAGCACTTTGTTTGATTAGCCTCTTCTTTTCCTTTGGAGTAAAATGTGGAGGTGTTCTTCTTGTGGACAAATAATTGGCCAAGTCAACACACCAAGGATTCACTATTGAAATTGCAAACAAATGTTCATCTGGAAAAGAATCTTCAACCAGAACAACCTCACCTTGATTTTTTAGTGTAGAAAGAAAATCTGCCACCTGATTCTCCTTACCTGGTATATCTAACACTGTGATGTTAAATTCCTGTAACAATAACAACCATCTGGTAACTTTGCCACTAGTTACTAGTTTATTAATCAAATTCTTAATGACAGAATGGTCAGTATGTACAAAAACCTCATAACCAGTTATATAATGTCAGAATTTATTCACATCATGTATGATTGCAAGCATTTCTTTTTCTGTGACTGTGTAGCTTGATTCTGTAGGTGTTAGATTTTTACTAATGAAATAGATGGCATAATGACAAGAATCCTCTTTTTGGCCTAATGAGGAACCTACTACAGTATTAGATGCATATGTAAAGATGTGAAATGGTAGGTTCCAGTTAGGTCCTTTTAAGACTGGTGTGTTTGATAACTTTTCTTTGAGTGCGTCAAATGCTTGCTGACAATTATCATTCTAGTTAAAAGGTACATATTTGGCTAGAAGCTTAAACAAAGATAAAGCTATTCTACTAAAATGTTCAATAAACCTTCTGTAATAGCTTGCATACCCAAGAAAAGTTATTACCTCTTTTTGAGTCTTCGGAATTGGCAAATAGACAATGATCTAGATTTTTGATGGATCAACTTTAATGCCTTCAGAAGAAATATAGTGTCCTAATACTATCCCTTCATTTAACATCATAAAACACTTTTCGTTGCTCAGGGACAGATTACCTTCATTACATCTCTTCAAAACTTTTTCAAGATTCGTTAATGCATGCTGAAATGAATCACCATACACTAAAAAATCATCCATATAAACTTCAACACAATCATGAACGAAATCAGCAAAAATAGCTAATACAGCTCTCTGAAATGTAGCTGGAGCATTGCAAAGTCGAAATGGAAAAACATTATAAGCATAGGTTCCCCAAGGAAAAGTAAAAGTGGTTTTGTCCCGGTCCTCTAAGGCTATCCTGATCTGGTTGTAGCCACTGAAACTATCAAGAAAAGAGAATGATGATTTCCTAGCTAATGTGTCTAGCACTTGGTCAATAAATGGTAGTGGGAAATAATATTTGAGGTTTGCTTTGTTCAATTGCCTGTAGTAAACACAAATCCTCTACTTACCATTTTTCTTGGGCACTACTACCAATGTCGATACCCACTGACTATTAGAGATAGGATAGATAAAATTGACTTTCAACAGTTTTTGTAATTCCTCTCTAACAATATCCTGAGGCATAGGGTTCATTCGTCTATGTGGGTGCCTCACTGGTTTGGTATTACTATCGGTATAAATATTGTGAGTTCATGTTTCAGGGTGAATTCTGTACATATCGGTGTAGTCCCAAGCAAATGCTTTCTGGTATTTTCTCAATAATTGAATCAATTTCTCTTCTTGAGATGAGTCTAGGTGAGTGCCAATATTCAAAGTTTTTCCTGAACTAATCTCTATGGTCTTCCTCTGTGTGTTGGTGATAGATTGGATAGGAAAAATGTTGTGAAATGTTGTTTGCAAAGAATGATTGCTGTATGTTTCTTGAAAATTTTGTGCCAAAAGTTCATCTGCAACATGGTATTGGTCACTCCTCAATTCTTCGGAAACATCAGGTTGAGAGAGGAACAATTCTACCAAATCATCATTATTATGTTCTTGAAAATCATAGATTTGGTTGATGCTGAAAACATATTGAACTTCTACCTTATCATTTTATTTATCATCAAGCCATAAATTGTGTACTACTGCTGGTGATTGTGCTAATGGGTAAAGAGTGAGTTGTTTTCTTTCAGTTCCTCATGAAATGATCATATTACCCGATCTACATCCTATGAATGCATCAGCAGTTGCTAACCATGGTCTACCAAGGATGATAGGGTGTCCTCCTAAATTGGATTTTGGCTAAAAAACTAAAAAGTCCACTGGATACTCCCAAGAGTCCAGTGAAACAATTATGTCCTCCAAAATCCTTTCAAGAATCACTTTAGACCTATCAGCGAGTTCTAGAACAATTGTTGTGTGTTGCAAGTTTGTGAGCTGGAGTGTTTTCATTGTTTCAAGAGTCATCACATTTATTGCGGCCCCAAGATCAATTAAGGTGTTTTCAATATGTATGTTGTTAATGATTGTAGTGACTCTGGGAATACGAGGATCAACATACTTTTCCATTGAAGTGGTGTTTGTCATAAGGCCAGCTAAATGTCTGATAACATGAATGGTTTGTGGATAAACTCTTTTCCTAGTAGGCTTCTTAAGAAAAGTTCTTTGATGGCTTTAGTATATATGGGAATGTCTTTTATGGATTGTAGTAGCGGAATTCTTATATAGACATTCTTTAGCTCATCTAAAACATCAAATTGTGGTATAGACATGGGAAGTTTTGTTTGGACCAATCGGTCTGGAAAAGGTGTTGGATGCAACGATTGCATTTGTTTGTGTTTGATGTCATCATTTGGTTTCCTTTGAATGGGAGTTTCATTTTTATTTTCTTCGTTTTTTCCTTGTTTTTCAACTGCTGGAGATTCGAAGTACCTTACCAGACCTCAAATTGATATTTTGCAAGGGTAATGTGGGATATGAGGGTCCCTCATCTACATTATAAGTCTGTCTCTCCGCTCTATTATTTGCATTTTGGTACAGGTTGAGCAGGGATTTGAGTAGGTCTAGGAGGTTGTGGGTTAGATGGAAGTTGTAATTGTGGTGGATTT
>APFE031458716.1:0-11261 GCA_000404065.3 Pinus taeda | reverse complement strand
AAAAAAAAGAAATATTGGCCATAAATTAAAAGCTTCAATTCCATTTTAGGTCAACTTTATATAAAGAGATAAAGGAACTGAAAGTAAAACATTTCTAATTTATTTTATTTATGGTACACACATATAAAAAATTATTTATCTATATGTAAATGTTAAACATTGTGTTTTTTTCTTAACAATAATGACCCAATGAATAAGTAAGAGCCGAGATATTCCCTGGGGCCGCCTAGTCCTTTAGCATAGTAATGACCCAATGAATAAGTAAGAATTGAGATATTCGCTGGGGTCCTTTAGCATATTAATGACCCAATGAATAAGTACGAACTAAGATATTCGTTGGGGCCGCCTATTCCTTTAGCCTAATCAATACAGGCTAAGCATGTCATTTCGGGTAATCAAACCTGCGTGGTGAGGGAGTTAACAACCCACCTTAACTACTCGGTCTACCCTAACTTGACAATGTTAAACATTATGTTACAACATCTCTACCATACTTAGTGCAATAATGTCAACACAATATTGAGTAGTAAATGGATTACATTTAAAAATACCATAGGTGAATAATTACATATCTCCTTCATACTGGACTCCAATATCGGTAGTGTTAACTCCCTTGAGTAGTAAAGGTATTACACATCTTTCTCATGGTAAAAATAGTAAGTAATTATAAATTAAATTAAAAATATTTTACTCTTAATTACTTTGTCTCTCTAACCTAGATCTAGGTGCACAAATGGGCACTGGAGTTAAATATGGCCTCCATGATAGCTTGTTTTGACACATTTATTATAGGGGGATGGCTATGCTTCCCACTTGCCATCACAACATGCCCAATTCATTACATGAGATGGGGTGGTTGGACAAAAATGAATTGGAATTTAATGCTAAATTGGGAAGTGGAGGCTCACTTTATTTAGTAGGTGTTTAGTCCATCTCTCATTTGCATCATTGAGATAGGAGTTGAGGTCGGTGGTGTTGGAATGGTAAACTCATGTCGATATAATTTGATAGCCATGGTATGTGAGTGTGGTAATCTTAGGAAAGGAGGGAGAGGAAGAGGATTTCATCCTCCTCCTCCCTGTCATGGTTTAGCAAAAGAAAGGTTTGAAGAGGACTTTCTGCAATACATTAGGAGAATGATTGTTGAATGAAAGCACAAGAGAGAGGAAACACATATGATTACCACTGGGCATTGAGGAACTTGCTTGAGCGACACTTGTAGTACCAAGAAGAAGTTATGTGTGTGGTGTAAGGTTGAATCACTAATTTATATTTTCATATCATCTTGGATAGGATGGCATTATGCTTTATGATTGATGCTTTAGGAATTAAATTCCCTCCGCCACCCTAATCTGCCACATCCTCCAACTCTTCGATTAGCTTAGAATCTTCTTTTTCAAGTCCTCCTAATTCAATTTCTCAAGGGGAAAAAATATCCAATCCTAAGAGGTCAGGAACAATGTGAAAGGTGGGTAAGACCTATGAAAAACCAAGTCCCTTGGGTAGCGGTGTCAAGGAGCAGGCCACAAAGAGTGAGGAAACAATGAAATATAAACATAAGGAGGAGGAGCTGCAATAGGATGTAGCACCAATATTGATGGGACTCTAATTGAGTGGGAAATAAAACAATGGATGAAGGAAGGACATGATGGTCCCTTTGGTTAATTCCCAACATGGCTATGAACACTATCAGGAATTAGGAAAGGCTTTTTTAGTCTTTGTTGCTTCTTTTCATGTTACTTTAGTTTTTTTTTATTATAAAATGGTTTCAATACATTCAGGAAGTCCATCTGGTTTCTCATCTATGGGAAGATGGTCATCCCCAAACTATACAAAAGGTTAGTTCTTGTTTAGAAATACCTTTGTTTTTTAGTATGATCAATTTGGACATAGTCCATTGAAATCTCTACATGCATGTCCTCTATATAAATTCTCAGTGATCTAATGAAATCTATCTTAGAAAAAAAATTACTTCATCTAATCATCATGAAGATGAACCACATTAGTTGGTTCGAAACTGTCGACAATCTAAAAAACTTATGTGATGGATGTGGAAGATAAACCTCATAATAACTCTACTCACAAAAGCCTCCCTTCAGAGAATATATCTCTCTATATGAAGTTGATGTAAAATAAAGATAAAAATTAAAGTAATTTAGTTGTTAGAGTAAAAAAATTTTTTTGCTATTACTAATTTTGATTTGTTAATGTAAATATTATTTTGTTAATTTTAAATGTAATCCCCATACTAAATTATAAAGTGCCTCTCAACATAATTATGAAAATACAATTAAAAATATATATTTTATTAAATTATTTATATATTAATAGAATAAATTTAATTAATTTTAAAATGTTACACAAATTTTAAAAGATACAAAACCATAATAAATAACCTCGCCTTCTCATATTTTAAGTTGCAAGGAGGTTTATTTCATTTGACGAGACTATTTTAGTATGTTAAAGTATCGAGGGTTGAAATGATTATTTGGTAGATCTTTTAAATGATGGGATGACTTATTTCATGTTATATGTTCAAATATGGAATGAAAAAATGAAATATTCAAATTAATATACTTATTGAGATTATAATTGGATATTATTTTCCTAATATTTTAAATGTTAAAGGAAGTTTGTTTAACTAGAATAAGATACATAAGGATATAATGATGATTTCAAATATATATTTTTTTTTTTGGCAAAATTCTATAAATAATTTCTATTACAATGAAAATAATTTCTATTACAATGAAAGATCTATCTCAAATAAGGCCTAGCTTTCCAAAATGACACTAGTGTAAGAGTCAATTTGAAAACTAGACTGCAGCCATGTGCTTCCTTCACAGAGGCATAGCTATGCTATTTAGTTGAAGGAACTATAAAAAAAAATAGAGTTACAATATCCTTACTTTACAACCAAAAAAACCATGTAAACACTTCCTAGCCCTATTAGAAAAGACTAGAGTCACCATATATACCATAAAGAGTTACATGCCAAATGACTATACTCCAAAAATGATGTAAGGAACTACAAAATTTATACTATCAGAGAAACACCATAAAACCATGCTAGGAGTGCAACCAAAATGAGAGACAAGAATACCATTGCGACCGAGAAGAACGAAATCCAAGAGCACAATAGGAAGTATCCAACCATACTAGCGCCATCACATCATTTGTAGGATGAGATCGATCAAAGAAGACTAATAAGAGATGAGAACCAGTGAAGGAGGCGTTCGATTTTGTTGAAAAGAGGTAGAAAAAAGGGATTCCACAACCAAAGGCACTTCATTTATAGCTGTAGGAGCCTCATGATCCTCCACTGATTTAGTATCTGAAGTAGATACTACGTACTTATCCACTCTAGCAAGTTTGGTGTCCACATTAGTGAGGCTCAAGCGAAGATTCCTTAGTATTCTTTTGATATCTTCATTTCTTTCAAAAAATTGAAAATTATCAACTTGATTTTCCCTTATAACCATGCGTAGGAGGATGTCAAGTTGTTGGTGTAGACTAATAGAGTGAAGAAAGTGTAGACGACATTTTCTAAACCACCTCGGGTCTAAGAATCAATTACATCTATGTCTAGGGACTTCATAATCAGAGAAATAAGATCTCCCTCTAAAGTCTTTTGACTCTCATAGTAGGGTATCTCTTCTAACTTTTGGAGGTATAGAATCAAATAAGTTCACCACTAAATCCCATCCAAAGAGCCTGCATGTGGATGAGAAGGAAGATGACTTTCCACCCCTCCAACTAATCTAATGCTGTCTTGGAGCCATGAAACTAGAGGTGCCCCTTGAAACCACACTAAATGAGTGACCCAAAGTAAAAAATGGGTATTCACTGTGGATACTTATGAGAAAAGGTGATAGAACTTGAGGGAAAAGAGAAAATGTAACACCCCAGACAATAGAGGAAATTGGGAGTGCAACTAGATACACATCTATGTAAATCAAATGGATAACTGTGACACCCCCAAACCATAAGAGCTAGGTAGAATGCATCCCAAAAATTGGACACTTAACTGCGGGGAAAACACTTAGAAAGGGAAAAACAATAGGAAACCACACCCAACTCACCCTTTTAGAACCAAATGGAGAAGGATCTTGGATACCAAATCCCTCATTCCAAGACAAGGAAATTAAAGGATACACGAATGGGTTTAGAGCTTTGGAGTGACGAAGGTGACAATATTGCTACCAATTCAAAGGATGACCCCATGCCTGTCTTATGGAGGAACATGATGAAGAGAATTGACCTATTGATGGGATGGAAGAACTAATAAGAGCATTTGAGATAACAATTAATATGACTGAAATATTATATACCATAAACAGAGAGTAATCATAAGAAGGGAAATTAGTGATTGAAAAAGGATAAGTATACTAAAAGTACTAGAGCTCGCATGAGCTTGAGAGATGAGCTTTTCCACCCCAATTGTCATAAACAATTTTCCACAGAGGAGAGATGTTCATACAACTATAAAGGTTGGAAGATAATACAGTTACCAACATGACAGGATTGTTTGTGATGAATGTTGGGTCACCGAATAGACATTTGGCATGCCCGACATACTCTTCAGCACCTTCCAACTATTCAAAAAACATGCTCTCATGAATAATCGTGAAGAATGTGATGTCAGAAATCTTGGGAGATTGCTCCAATCGATCTTGCATTAAGGTTTCCATAACTCCTCCCTAAGAGGGACTATAAAACAATATACCATTGTAATTCCTTGTAACGCCTACCCAACTATCGCATTTATAGAGATGAAACTAGGTGAGGTAACTCGGAGGTGTGGTTTTTGGTGGGAGCCACGCGGTGATCCCATACGAACATGTGGCAAGAGTAGTAGAGATATTAAATGTTTCCAAGCTTTGCAACATTCTCCTCTTCAACATGTTAATCATTTGTGCTCTTAAGGTGTGGTTTAGTGGGATCACCCCATCAATTGCGTATAACTATTTGAAATTTCGATAAGTTAGATGTAGTGTTATTTGAGAGTATAATTATTAAAGTTTGGATAAGTTAGACGCCGTTCTATTTAAGATGTAATATGTCTGAAGATTTGAACTATAGTTTTATTTAAGATGTGATTTATTTGAGAGTTTGAAATATTAAGTTTTTGTTGATGTAGTTGAGGATTTGAAAATTAACCATGTGTATTTAAATGTTTATATTTTTTATTTTTATTTAATAAGTTTTTGGGCTAATTTGAATAATATGTTTAAATTAAAAATAAAAAGATTATAATTTTATTTATTTTTTTAATTTAACTTGATTATCTTTATAATATTATTAATATTATTTAATTATATTTTTAAATTTAAATTTAAAATATGATATATATTATATATAAAATTGCCTTTTAAGTTCCGAGAAAAGTTGTGTGATCCCCTTTAATGAAGGTTGTTGGATGATCGATACAAAGTCAACTTTTCCCTTTAAATATAGGAATGAAGGTTGTTTGATGATGGATATAAAGTCAACTTTTCCATTTAAATATAGGAATGAATGTTGTTTGATGATGGATACAAAGTCAACGTTTTCCTTTAAATATCGAAATGAAGGTGGTTGAGAATGGATACAAAGTCAACCTGCTGTTTCGACAAGCCTCTCTTTGACTATTGTTGAGACTCGGATGATCTTTTATACGCCTTCACTTTTACTTTTATACGTTTGATTTGAATTAGTTAATTAATTCTATATATATAAAAGTGTGTTGAGTATATATAAATTTGAAAAGTTTAAATATAAATATTTTTTTTATAAATTTAATTGTCTTATGATAATTTAATTATTTAATTAAAAATCAGATTAATAATAATATATTTATTTAATTAGATTATTGGATTTATCAAGACAAGAGAGATTAAATCTCTAAAGGTGTCTTTTTTCAAATTTTGAACTCAAAAAAAAAGTTTGATCAGTAAATTGGTAGGGTCAGTTAAAAATGTTAAACGTTAAACATGTCTAAGTTTACATTCATGTTTAGTTTTACATTTACTTTATGTTTAGTTTTACATTTACATGAAATCTATCCCATACCGGGGTGATTATTATTGATGATTATAAAAATAATTAATAACATGTAAGTTAAACATATATACATTTAAAAAACATGGAACAAGATTCTTAACCATGAAAATTTAACTCCTACTTTACTATGAAGATTCTTAATTTGTAAATAAGATTTTGTTACAATACCATGGGCCAATACCATGGCTTATGAATACCACATGTCCAAATAACCATAACTCACTTCATATGACATTTGTTCATATGTCATTTTTTTAATAATCAATTTAATTAAAAGGACAAAATGGATATAACTACATTGAAGAGCGATTGTTTAACTATTCTAAAGATCCCATACTGGGTTTATTATTATTGACGATTATAAAAATAATTAATAACATGTAAGTTAAACATATATACATTTAAAAAGCATGGAACAAGATTCTTAACCATGAAAATTTAACTCCCACTTACTATGAAGATTCTTAATTTGTAAATAAGATTTTGTTACAATACCATGGGCCAATACCATGGCTTATCAATACCACATGTCCAAACAACCATAACTCACTTCATATGACATTTGTTCATATGTCATTTTTTTAATAATCAATTTAATTAAAAGGACAAAATGGATATAACTACATTGAAGAGCGATTGTTTAACTATTCTAAAGATCCCATACTGGGTTTATTATTATTGACGATTATAAAAATAATTAATAACATGTAAGTTAAACATATATACATTTAAAAAGCATGGAACAAGATTCTTAACCATGAAAATTTAACTCCCACTTCCTATGAAGATTCTTAATTTGTAAATAAGATTTTGTTACAATACCATGAGCCAATACCATGGCTTATCAATACCACCTGTCCAAAAAACCATAATTCACTTCATATGACATTTGTTCATATGTCATCTTTTTAATAATCAATTTAATTAAAAGGACAAAATGGGTATAAATACTTTGAAGAGCCATAGCTTAACTATTCTAAAGTTTTGGAAGTTTTTTTTGGCATATTTTCTATTCAAGTTTGAGCTGTAAACTCTACAAAATCTAAGTGCTGCAATGTTTTTTCAAGAATCTAAGTGCTACAATGTTTTTCAAGGTGATGAATCCATTTATGTATTCAAAAATAGATTTTAAACAATAAAGAAACACAATCTAACCAAATATTATTGATTATGGTTAAAACTCCAAATCTTAGATTATTAGACACTATTCTATTTATAAATATTCTTTAGAAATTAATTCTATTCATCCATTTAAATATTAATAATAAACTAAAATTTATTAAAAATATACAAAACAAACATATATACATGGCGGGAAAAAAAAATAATATATTATATTAAATAATAATATTAAAAGTTAAAATGGAAAATAAGTTGAAAAATAAAATAAAATAAAATATGCTTGAATATGTTACAAAGCTTTTGGGCGATGACAAAATTGAGACGGTTAAAACAATGTTATAGTAAAAAAAATAATGAAGGAAATAAGCTAAGAGCATTTGATTGGGGTATAAAGTTATGATGAAGGGTGATGGTTGAGAAACAATGGAGAAGCTTTGATATTTGGATTAAAATATTTGAAGAAAAATGATTTACTAAAGATTTTTCTGTGATAGTTGTGTTTTAGGATTATTTAAATTACATTTTATATGTATAATATTATTTTGTTATATTATATATATTTATAATATATTTTATTATAAAATTATATATTAAAATAAATATTTATTAATTTTTTAATAAAATAATGGTTAAATAATTTAAAATATTAATTATATTTAGTTATTAAATATTTTATATTATATAAATATATATTTTATTAAAGAAAATATGCAATTTTATATACTTTTAATTAAATTTTATCAATTTTTATATATAATTTTAATTTTTTTAATAGAAACTTGGCTATACATTTTGCATGGACATATTTAAATTAAAAGGTTTGCATACACTTCAATATAAAAAACAAAAAAAATAGTGGAGCCAAGGGGGAGCATAGTGGATCATTGAGTAATGGATTTAGATCTTAAGAGTTTTATGGCCATATGAGCGTGTTTTTTTTATCATAATATCACATTAATGTTATATTAAAAAAGCCCACAAATACTTTTACATCTCATAAATATTCATGTATGTAATATAAACAAGTATAATAATGCTTATTTACATCTTATAAGTATTCATGTATTTAATATAAACAATTATTTAATGAATAACACACATATACATGATTTACATGGTGTTTCATTATAGTATTAGCAAATATACATTTCAATATAGTGTTTCTATTTAATATAAACAAATACTTAACGAATGATGCACATATACATGATTTACATGGTGCTTCATTATAGCATTAGCAAATATACATTTCAATGTACATCAATGCTTCATTGTGGTACCAACAACTTAATATAATTGAAAATCAAATTGACATGTTGCATATACTCTATAACATTGAGAATCTATAAAGGGAACCTTAACATTAGTTCCCAACGACCTCTCAATGCACTTATGTTTATGAAGTGACTAATACACCACCTTTTATAAAAAGAGCATTAAATCCTATTCACATGAGTTATAGTCACTATTAATGAAAAATTGGTATTGTATGCACATCATTACAATATGTTTTTATTAGAAAACTGAAGAAATAAATTTCAACCAAAAAATTACTCTCATTAAATTTACAATTATTTGCAAAAAGCACTTTTTCCAATCACAAAGGTTTTAGTATATATTTTTAGAAACTTTATGCCCATATATTAAACAAAAAATCTCTACTAAATGGTTTTTCTTAATAGGGAAAGGTTTTCACTGTTTTATTTTTTATAAAACTTCTTTCAAAAAAAAACTCTTAGTTTGTATTTGATGCTACAGAGTGCACACTTTAAACCATTTTCTGTCTCTTTATGGCACTTAAGCCCTTTCAGCTAGTCCATGATCCTTTGGCTTTCCCATCAGACTAAAATTTGATGCTCTAAAATTTCTCGTTATGAGAGCTCAAAACCCATTATCGAGGGTCTAACCCAATTCCCTATTCAGATCTTGTAAACTGGGGGCTATTATTTGTGTGGGTTTCAGGCTCCACGATCACGATAAAAAAATTAGATCGAGAAATTATATTAATTAAAGGGGGGAGGGGAGGATGCCCCTTGTCATCATTGAGAAGGGGGTTCCACACTTGTAGTTTCATCTCTAGGTTCTACTTTTTTCATCATGTTAATACTGTTCCTCATGCTGATTAAATTATTTTCCTCCCTTTCCATTTCAAACTTGGCATATGAAATTCATTTGTGGATATCAATTACAAATCTCCTTGTTATCCAAGGGTTACACTGGAAGTTCTAGTGCTTGCACACTTACAATATTTAATGGTCCTTGTGCCACATACACCCTTTTCATAGTTTATGATATGTGATTTGATGAACACCTTCCTACATAGGTGTAACTGAAAGATGGAGTTGGACTATTAGAAATTGGGAACAAAAAAATTCTTATGTAATTTGTGTTGTGCACACACATACAAATAGAATGATATTACACATGATATGTAATATTGGTTTGAGTAAACTCCTCCATTCTAGATATCAATAGGACACAAGTAACTAATAGTCCATTGGACACATACTGTAACCTAAAGTTGTCTTTTTAATAGTTACATGCATTAGACTACAATTTTCATGCCTAAGAAATTTTTAGCAACGAGGCTCTCTTGTGTCTATGTCTCTCGATTTCACAAAATATCTCCATGAAATAAAATGGAATTATAACCTATAGATTCGAACATGAGCCCCTATAGGATTGGATACCATATCATTAAATATAATAGGTGCATATGTTCCATGAGCACAACTCAACGTGACAACCTAACAACATTAATTATTCTTACATACCATAATTGAAAATTTTATAAGGTAAAGAAAAGAAATTAAACATCTAGAAATGGAGTTTGTTTGTCCTGATGCTCTTGCATCAATATCATTAAGAGAGGAGGCCATTTTTGAATTGTAATGGGATTTTTGGTGTGGCATGCCCAACACCCTGTTTACCACCATTGAGTTAATGGGATACTACAAAGAGACTTCAAATCACTCTATTGTCACTGCGTAGCTTCCTTATTGATGCCTTCTTTGGCCATTCAACACTACCCAAAAGATTTATTTCCCTCATAAACTCTCTATGAGGCCAAGATTAACCTTTAACAATAATATAATTAAAAATTCATATGAAAATATAAAATAACAAAAAAGTTAACATTCATAATCCAAAGTCTTCCATTTCCCACTAAATTTAGTGTATAATAAAAATATAATTTAAGCATTACATAAGAAAAAAGCACAAATACTTATTTGAAAATAAACCCATAACCATCAAACTAGGTATTAAGAAGCAATTTTGCACACAACCATAGGAATCAACTATGGATTCCATCCCCAAGCCAAATCATGATAGGAGGAATGTGAAGGAACCTCATACGAGGATCTAAAACCATTCAATCCAACTCGCTACTCTCATGTTAGACCAATATGATTAGTAGAAGGTTCTCTAGGCCACTTTCCATCTCTTAAACTAGCAATGCCACTCTATTTCACTACCCCACACAACATAAGGAAAGAAATTCCTTCTTTTCTCAAATGTCCTTAGAGTGCTCTTTGTTTCTAATACTCCTTAGTGCATGTAGAAAGGTCCCAATATGTTATCTACCTTATTTTAATAACCTAAAACAAAAGAAATTGACCCAAATATAGTCCATGTACAACTATAACACAGTTGTATATTGGAAGGTATTTCCTTATCTACTATGGAATCTTTAGGAACATTATTTCCACATTTTTAGCAACCAACTTCCACAACTTCCTTGGGATGTTACTAACCACAAGCACATGGGAAAATTGTCCATTGAAACCCAACATAATAGGCATGAAAACCATGGAGATAATCCTTATGGCATGAGATCCTGCCTCATCATACTATGAATGGTTTCCATCTCCTCATTATAGAGTCTCCTACAATATATGGATAAAACAATGGAAGGCATTTTCTTTCATGGGATTCCTGTCTCTTCCCTAGGATATGAGAGATATCACACTTGTACTTACACCATACCCACAAATCCAAGATTGATGGGAAGGATATAAGGAAGCATGGGAAAAAGAAGATACATTAGTGGAAATTTCATTCTAGAAGTGGCCTTCTAAGTAAAAATAATAAAATAA
>APFE031458714.1:0-10215 GCA_000404065.3 Pinus taeda | reverse complement strand
GTTTGGTGCCGAAATTTTGGGGGCACAGTTTTTCCTTTGTTTAGTCAGTTTCATGGTTTATATGCCATGTTTTTTCTTTTCTTTATGGTTTGATGTTCTATATTTTCTAGGGATTTGTCCATTGGCTTTGATTGTTTCCTCTTTTGTTCGTTGTTATGTCATTTCAATACAAGAATTATGGGCATGAGTATGACAATTGCTTTGGAATTCTATGGCTCTCTTTGATGGTCTTTGCTTTTCTCTATGGCTCTCTATTAGTGATGGTGGTGACTCACATTGATAAGATATTACTATATTTTCATTAGAGAAATTTTGAGGTCTAAAATGGGCATCCTCGGGAATATTATACAATAATAGTAGAAATAATAAAATAAGATTAGATTACATCATCAACTTGTAATTTCAACTTACCTCCCTATATTTTTACTCAAATTTCAAATAAGAGCACTCGTTAGATGTGAAATCTAATTCCTCATCCAAGGAGTACCCATGTTGCATATTTTTTATGGACCCTGCTACACGAAAAATGAGAAATACATGAAAAAATGTGACTGCAATAACGTTTTCATGTAATTTTTATTTTTCATGTAGCGAGGTCCATCGAAAGTACACAACATGGGTATTCTTTGGATGAGGAAGTAATTTTTTCATCCAACGAGTGCTCCTGCTTGAGATTTGAGTAAAACCATTGGAAGATAAGTTGAAAATACAAGTTGAAAAAAGTAGTTTTTTTTTTCTTTTTTAAATCTTTTTAATTTTACGTCCATTAAATGGTGAATCATCCCTAGTTGACCATTCTCATATTGAATCTTTAGTTCTTATAAAGTTAATTTTGTTTATATATTTTTTGAGGCTTTCATTGTTTACCTCAAAATTTCTCTCATGTTTTATTTTTCTCTCTATCCACTATTTAGAAATGAAAGTTGAATGATTCTTGCTTTTATTCACAATTCAAAATTAAAACTATCCTCATGATGTATCCACTTATTCTTAATAATGAAATAAAATACTTTTTAATTATATATTATACTATATTATATATAATTGAACAAAATAAACTAAAACATCATGGTAATTCAAAATTATAAAAATAAATTTATTAATGGATTCTCATAATAGCCTTCAAACTCATTTTTCGTAATCCCATTTCAATCACTCCATATATTTTAAACATCAACTCTAAAATTATAATTTATTATTTTTATTAGATATTTTTAACAAATAATTTAGCCAATTAATTTTTAGTATTATTTAATTATAGTGATATATACGAAAAAAAAAAATATGTGATAAAAGAGGAGATAATTTTTTAGACCCTATTTTAGTTTTTGAATGATATAAAATATTTTGAAACATATTTATATGTTTTTTTTTAATTACAGGAATCAAACAATTAGGTTGGTCTCATACTCATTTAACATGTGGTTGATTCCAAGCATTACCACTAGGTGCCTATGTATGTCCCTTGCACAACTGAATCAAATAAATTAAACCCCGAACTTCCTCATAAATAACACTTCATTTTCATGAGAAACACCAATTAAACTGCTCCCTTAAAACTAAAACATATTTATACATTATTTAAATAATAATAATTGAAATTGAAATGACTAAAAAACTATATTATTGTATTATTAAACTGAAATTTTTATAACTATAAAAAATTGAAATACTATTTAGAATATAACGACGAGAATTTTTTTTTTTAACAAAATGGTTAGGATTTTATATTAATATCAAATTGGTTGCAACGCAAAAAACTTTACATGTTCTACTAGTTCATCTTCTAATAGATTCAGAGATGTCCAAAAAGACCTTTATTCCTATTACGTTTCCTGCTTACTATATAACTAAATTGATATTGTTTTGTTTGAAGAACTTTCAAAAGACACTTAAAAGAGATATATTTCAAAAGACATTTAAAAGAGATATACTTACAATACATAATTCAAGAAAAAAAATTAGACTAGCCTCCGCTTGATGGCCCATCTTCAAATTTAATTTTTGAAGTTGCCTCTCCTTCATTTTGCTCGAGTTGTTCTTGAGAAACCCGATACAATTCTGCCTCCTTCCTTGTTTCATTGTCCGCACGAGTTCCCTCTACTCCCATGTTGCTTGTTGGTTCCTTTTTTTTAAATCAAGTTCCAAAGATGCGAATTCAACTTCTATTTTAAGATGCATCTTATCTATCTTGCTTTATAAAAAATAATTATTTTGATTAGGAAGTAGAAGATGAGCTTAATTCTTTGTAGCCAAAATTTCTCCTTTCCAATTGCATAGTGATAATCTATACTCCATATTCACAATAATGTAATCGAGCTGACAAATAATTTCCTCGTGCTCCTTGGTGCCTAAGATCTACAAGTTATCCTCCATGCCCTCACATACACTTTGAACTACTTTATCACTTGTGTTCTCTCAATTCCAGTCACTAACCTCTATGTTGAGGATAATGGTTATGCTTATCTTATATATGCTTATACCTTACGTGCTCGTTCTTGTCCACTAATTTTTTTGCTCAGCCTTTAATGAGGTGCCTTGCCTTACTCATTCCTCCATTCAAACATTCCTTGCCTAGCTCATCACTGTTATGACTGTTTACTATCGCCATTAACGCACTCCAACTCAAGAATGCTCGCCTCACCTTATCAATGGGAATGATCTAATCCTTCCACGAATTGTTCTTAATCTGATCATTGTACATTTTAAAATCTCATAGTAAAGGTTTTAAAATACCATTACTATGATGTTAGGTCAACATCCCTTGTTCCATGGAAACTCCTTTGTTAGCTAACACATTTGTTATGGTATTCAAATGTTGTTTTATATGATGAAATTCAATTGTTTTAAATTTCCCAAATTGTAATTTTATCCTCTACAAGTTTGGGGGCTGAATAATGTTGGAATTCTCTTTGATTTTAATCACTTGTTGTATGACTATCATGGAGTCCCAAACATCATCAATTTCTGAATTTTCCTCATAATAACCAATTCTAGCCCTTTCCATAAAGCCAAATATTATGTTTGGTTATTTGTAGCATTCCCTAAGCCCCAAGCATAAAGAATCTCTATTTTTTCATCGAGGAAATAGCTAACCTCTCCCACTCTTGCCTCCCCAAGATATCACAATGGTAGTTACCCTCCACTAAAAATCTATATTTTATAATATTATAATTATTTTACTAAAATATTATAAAAAATAATTTATATCCAAAATATAATATTCAATAAAAAAATATATATTACAATATAATATATTATTAATCATGATCCGATCAGATTAATTAAATAAATAATACATAATTAAGTTAATATAATACTAACAATATATATTAATATTAATGTGAAATGCGTATCAATTTTTTAAAAAAGAAATTTAACAAAAATGAGAAGGATTTGTATTAAATTTGCATCTAAACACAAGAAGTGATTTACAATATATTCTTCTTCTTCTTAGGAACTTCCTAAAAACTAATATACCAACCTCCTAATAAGAGTAGGGAGGGAAATTTTCTAATACTAAGTCTTTCGGTTTTTATTCCTACTTTTACAAAAGAGAAAAAATAAATTCCAACAAATTTCTCACAAAGAAAAATGTAGAAGCAATACATTTCTATAAGTTTCTAAATGATGGCCCAATGTTTGATCTGCGGAATTCAAGACTGGGGTTCTTTTTAGTGTGATCTTTCTTAATTCTTGTTACCAATGGGGAGGAATGTTTTTTTTTTACTCACATCTGAATGGGAAGGGGAAGAAGAGGAGGACTTCTTCACGACCACCTTAATAGCTTCTTCATCTTTTAACGTAGAGACGTATGTGGAAATATTTCCCACTATAGTTGGAGGGGTCTAATCTAGATCTTCTTCATCATTCGAATAAGAAGGGACCTTTCAAACAAGGTTATTTCATTGATCTTATTGGTCCTCAAGATTATCACTTTATTCTTCAGAAGCATGCAGGATTTCAAAGCTATTTTTTGAAAAAAAATTATGCTTAGATTCATCCTTACAAGTCTATTATTATTTTTTTTCACACTTCTTTTGTTTCCTTTTGATCAGAGTGAATCATTATGTCTTTCCTCCTTTCTCTAGAGGAGACAATGGATTTTGGGAGCTTCAAGAAACTAAAGCTTTTGGACAACTTTCCGCAAAGTGTCCATACTTGTGTCACAAATTACATTTGAAAGGAACATGTTCATAATCCAAATACTAGAGATGAAACCACCCATCGAGATTGAGTTGGATCACCTGAGGGAGTCATTTTGAGAAATCCTTTTCAAGACAAATTTGGGGGCACAAAACATTATTCCTGTGTTCTATATCATTAGTAATATATTTGCCAAGTTCATCTCATATGGCTTTAAAAATGCCTTCACCCGAACAAAGAAGAAAGGAAAAAGGCAATCCAATCTATAGAGGTGAATATGAAATTTTCATCTATGGATTAAATTTAAGAGACCAATGAATGATAAACAAACCTATGATGCAAATGAAATAGGGGTATGATTTGTAGATATGGTCTCTATCTTCTGAGTTTGCATAAAGAAATAAATTATCCATTACCACAATAAAGAATATTCTTGGGATCATGATTTGCCTAGTTTTCAAAAGCTAGGTCTTTAACAACTTCATAACTTGGCCACAGACCAATGAACTTTCCTAGTAACTAATACCACATTCCTTTTCACTGATGAGAGAAACCCTAGATCCAAAGAAGGTTTTCATTCTTCCTTATTCACAAATTTATTTGGGGCACACACTGTGCCTACATGAAGAACATAGCCAACATAACAGTCGAGAAACCCTCATGATGGTTGCTAACATGTGAGCAACTATGAGCACCAAAAAGGTCAAATTTGTGCACATATCGCATTAGACACCACACTTTAGTGTGACGGATCTAAAATCCCCTGCAATTAATACAATCGGCACATGGGTAGGCTAACGAGAGCCTCCCCCATAGGGATAGAGTGGCAATAACTCCGCGGAATACGTGTGTAAATGCCACTCTTCAACCATATCTGTTGCAAAATAAGAATTCAAAATGATCACATGAATCTACAACACGAAACAAACTTCAATGACTGCTAGGGTTTCCCTAGCCAATGATGAGAGAGTTTAGCATAGCTCTTCATCTCCAAATTACTAAATAAATCTAACAAAAGTTAATCTAACAATAGGAGAAATTTTTTCAGCAAAATCAATTCCCTTTACCTAGGAATATCTCTTTGCTACTAACCAAGTTTTGTACTTCTCCACTTTGAAACACCTATCAATTTCATATATACATATTGAATGAATAAAATACCTTTGATTATTTATCTATTATTTTATAACTCATTTTATTATGTATATAATTCAAATTAATTAAAACATTAACTTATAATATCTATTTTAAATAAATATTACAATAATAAATGTGCACTCAAATAATTTTTACCCAAATGGTTTAAAAATATTCTCATAATTATTAATATTCAATTTCTATATTATAATAATTTAGTTGCACATACAGAAACATTCTAGAGAGAAATATTTAATTCTTTCCATACTCAACCTTAAATTAATGTCTCTTTAAAAAAAAAATTGTTGAATATAATAAAAGACAAATGATTATACATATTTGGTTAGTTTTAATTAAAAGCATCATAAAACATCAATAATATCACTCTCGCTCAATCCATATTTGCAAAGTTATATTAATAATATTTCACTCACACTTTGAGTAATAAACCAACTTGCATCCATCTTAATTCTGGATCTACCATAAGTCGTGAGGGATCAAATATATTTTCACTCCAAAAGAAGTTTTCACATCAAGAGATTTGATCTCTCTCGTAAATCCGGAGCTAACACGGATCTAAGTGTGTGTGTGCAAGTGTGAGTGTTTCCTTTTGTTCAAACTAAATATATATTTTAAAATTTCATAACAATACAACTTACTTTAATGCAAATTCATGAATTCAAAATATTAAATCTAAATTGAAAAGATATTTGAAAAATATTGAATTCATAAATTTAAATTATTAAATGTAAAACTTAAAATATACTTAAGCATTATTCAATATCTAAATTTTATAATTAAATTTAAAATAAATTGCTTTCAAAATAAATTTTAAAAAATTCATTTAATTCTCAATATAAAAACTATGAGAAAAATTATTCAACTAATATGTTAAAATTGTATAGATGGGTGTAGACTAGTTTTTTTTGAGTTCATCTTTAAATTCATGAAAATTTAAAAGTATTTAAATTCAAACTTAGAAAATTAATATGAGTGCGTGTAAGAAATTGCTTCAAAATAAATTTTAAAAATTTCATTTGGATTCCCAATAAAAAAAACTAATGAGAATAAGGTATTCCTAGGTTCAAATTATAGAAAACTTTATATAATATTCTATATAGAAAAATATTTAATTAATGTGTTAAAATATGTATAGTTGAATTTATGTTGGTTTATTTTGGATATATATCACTTTCATAATCCTTAATACTTTAAAGGAAAATTCTTAATACACCTAGATCAATTTAACTTTGGTGGATCTAGCAGAGAGATTTACAATATTTTCTTCAACTCCAAAAGAAGTTTGCACTTCAAAAAGACTTTATTTCTCCTAATGCTTGGTAGATTTAGAATTAAGGTGGATTGAAACTGGTATATATAGATATGTATGCTTCCTTATGTTCAAATTGAATATATATTTTAAAATTTCATAACAATGCAACTAATTTTAATCCAAATTCATGAATTCAAAACATAAAATCTAAAATAAGAAGATATTTGAAAAAATATTGAATTGATAAATTTAAAACATTTGATGTAAACCTCAAAATATACTTATATACTTATATCTTCAATTTCTAAGTTTTATAATTAATATTTTTTAAAATATTTCCAACTAAATTTTAAAAAAAATCATTTAATTCTCAATATAAGAACTATTAGAAAAAAGTATTCAATTAACATGTATAGAATAGATAGACCTAGGCTGGTTACTTTTAGCCAAACACTAAATTTAAATCTAGAAATTAGTGTATGTATTTATAAAAGAAATTGCTTTCAAAATAAATTTAAAATTTTCATTTAATTCCCCATATAAAAACTATTGGGAATAATTATTCATTTGATAAGTTTAAATTACAAATACTCCTTATAATATTCCAAATGGAAACCATATTTAATTTATATGTTAAAGATGTATAGATGGATTTACAGTGCCTATTTCGAAATATTATCATGCTCATAATCCTTAATACACAAGGAGTTTTACATAAATATAAAGCATTGGGGAAAATTGATTATGGCTATGTAGGTGATTTGTTCAAGTCTAACTCTCACGAGGACTGAAATTTAGTTCAGAAAGTGGATAGAAGGAATTATTAAAGTCGGACTTGAGGAGAGGAAGATCTTTGCAACTAATTAGAGATAAAAGTTGTGGTTAATATACTAACAACAAATTTGAGAAGAAAGGAGATGATATGCATCAAAGGAGTAGACGAAAATGCAAAGGAAAGGTTTAGAATATTGTGAGACTCTCTGCAAATAGGATGTGGCTTTGCTCTCTATAACTTAATCATGACAATAATATTCACAATTGGTTAAGCAAGAGAAAATATATCTAACTCTTTCAACCCAAACTAAAGAAAAAAATAAAAACAAAAACATATGAATGCAGCTCCAGTCAACACAGGGTCTTAGCACTACTTTCACCTTTCATAGGAAACTATAAACTTGTTGTTCTTATTGAAATATTTAAGAAGAGGAACTAGTTATTGTGGTGTTAAAGCTCATACAAAGAACCAAAGGACTTCATAGAAAGCATAAATTAATTATTTTTCCTATTAACATAGAATATTAACACTCAAATTATAATTTTATTCAAACATTACTTTGTAATAAATAAAAATAAATAAAAAAATCAAAAGTACTATAAAACATAAGACGGAACTAACATAATGTGAAAGGTTTCATATTTTAGCCAAAATGTTGTTTGCAACCACTTTACCAAATCAATATTATATGATGATTTGTAGTGGTTGCAAACATATATTTGGCTAAAAAATATTTGAACCTTTCCACATTATGTTAGTTTTGTTATATATATTATATTATATTATATATATAATATATATATAATTATATATATATATATATATATTCATCTATATATATATATATATATATAATATATATTATTAAATTATTGGGATATGAAGGACACATTACTTAGCTTTTGTCCCCCTTTAAATAGGCTATATTCCACATGAATACCATGGGTTCTCGTAAACCTGGAGTTCAGTACCATGGGTTCTCATAAACATGTAGCTATTAAAAATTCATGTAAATTCAAAAGTGAATTAATAAAAATTCATATAAATTCAAGAGTGATATAAATTTCAAAATAAGAAAATTGAGCTAATATAGATTTTGTGAAAATGGAGCTAATATAGATTTTGGAAAAATGTAGCTAATTATTATTTTTTTATTTTAATTTTATCTTAAATAATTTAACCAAGTCAACATAACATTACATAATCGTTTTACAGAGATGTTGATAAACTTACATTATGTCTACACATCTCCCCTATACTGGATTGTAGAGTGCCTCCCAACACAACAAAGTAGCAGGAAATGTGATTGTAGAAACGTGGATGAGTTGTTCAAGGAAAACTCTGAGGAGGACTAGAATTTAATTCAGAAAGTGTATGGAATAAATTGTTAAAATTGGTCCTGAAGAGAGGAAGATATTTGAAACTAATAGGAGATAAAAGTTACAATGATCATAACAACAAATTCGGGAAGAAAGAAGATGATTGACATCAAAGGAGCACATGAAATAACAATAACAAGATTTACAATCTTGTGACACTCCCTATAGATAGGAAACAACCTTGCTCTTTGCAACTTATGATAATAATATTCTCAATTTCTTAAGAAAGAGTAAACATATCAAACACTCTTTTGACCTAGTTGGCATAAAAAATTCTAAATTCAAGGCGAGTAGGCATGGTCTAATTTCACCTTCCACATGAAACCCTAAATTTGTTGTTATTATTGAAAGATTTAAAAAAAGAAATTGGTTATTGTGGTGTAGAAGCTCATACAAAAAACCAAAGGACTTCGTAAAAAATATAAATGAATTATTCTTCTTAATAAAATAAAAATATAACACTTAAATTGTAATTTTATTCAAACTTACTTTGGGAAATAAAACTATTCAAAATTTTAAAACATAAGGCCACATTAACATAATGCCTAAAGGTTTTTTTTCAAAATTTTTGCCAAATACATGTTTTCAAACCATATATATATATATATATTGATATGATATATATACTATATATATATATATATATATATAGTATGATATATTGCCACATTCACTCAGAGAATCTCTCCCCATTTAAAGGGTTCTCATAAACATGGAGATCAATGCCATGTGTTCTCATAAACCTGGAGCTCAATACCATGTCTTCTCAAGAGTGGTATAAAATTCAAAATAAGAAAATATAGCTAATATAGATTTGGCAGAAATGAAACTAATTATTATTTTAAAATTTTAGTTATATTTTAAATAATTTGACCGAGTCAACTTAACATTTCATTATATTGCATCACACATTTCATAACTATTTTACAAAATTTTTGACATGGTCACATATCTCCTCTATACTTGGTTGTAGAGTGCATTATGATGCAATAAAATATTTAGATGTGACATAATTTTATATGAACTTTAGAGAGCGATAAAACATTTGAAGGTAAAAAAACATGGTTTATTTTCACTTTGAGTGTGAAGAAGTTGTATAAAACCCAAATTTAATGTTGACCATAATAAAATATTTTTGCTAAGTCTAACTTATAAATGAAGTGTTCCTTTTTTTTCCGGAATCTAATGATACAATTTCAAGCAAGATTGTGATTTCTATTGTTTAAAATATATTTTTGAATTCATATATGGATTCAGTACCCCAAAAAAACCGTTGGGGCACTCAAATTCTAGATTAAACAACTTAAACTCAACCTTTTACAAATCTCTTTTAGATTTTGGTAAAATTTAGGAAATATGCCCTCGAAAATGCCATTTTGTCTATTAGTTAGAACAAGTGTAATATGGAGCTTTGTTACTTAATACCTCTTTTATAGAAAAATTAATTGACAACTAAATCAAAGTAAAAACAATAAAGAACTAAATTTTCATATAGATAAAATGTT